>QFEC01020542.1:595-46858 GCA_003316585.1 Gomphus bonarii | reverse complement strand
CCCAGTCACCATGATTGAGTAATCCTTGAGTAACCCCACTCAGCCCCTTTGTTTACTCAGCCTAGAGTCTAGACCTTGCTCTGTTTATTTGCTTGCATTCTCTGCTTGTGATATACTTTCCTATTCAAGTAATTTCTGTTGCATCATGCAACAATCTTTGTAACACACCTTGCCCAAACCTTATCTTTACTCATCCATGTTTCACCTCACCTTTGTTTTAATTCCCATTCTGGAAATCCCCTTGTTCTTTTATTTGAAATTCTTTTAACTATTTGAAATACTAATCTTGTATATAATATATATGTAAATTAGTAGTTCTGTAGTCAGAAAATCAACTAAGATTACCCCAAGCTTTCTGTCAGACCTCACCCTTGGAAATTAGAGATCTTACAGGATCTGGATGGCACAGCACATAAGCTGAAGCCAAGCCCTACTCCAAACCTTGCTCATTGTCACAACCTTGTGTGTGAACTTTACCCAAGAACTTGGCTCAACCTGTTCTTAACACCAACTCTGAGATCATGTCTGTAAGTGCAGTTCCTGTGAGGTTTGTGCAGACATGTTCCTTGCAAGGCTCTGGGCATGCTGGGGAAATATGGCCTCACTTGCCACAGTTGTAGCACATCCAAGTCTCAATGCATTGTCAATTGGAGTCTATGTCCATGGGTGTAGCAGCACTAGATGTGGGCATAACAGGAGCAGTTGTAGTGCAGGTTGGGATGGTGTAATGGGAGCCCATGAGGTGCTTATGCCTTTTTAACCTCTATGAGGCAGCAATAGTTAGCCTACCTGGTGTAGCAGTAATCCTCAGAGATTAAGCTGAGGAGTCACCATCACACCAGTCACAACCCTATGCCCTACTCCAGCACTTATTACATAATCAAGACACAAATGCAAATAAGCAAATTATCAACTAACCCTAACAGCTACCTTCCTGATTATTTTTTGCTGCCTTTGATAGCTCTACGATCACATTTACAAAGGTCTGCTCAGTATCTTTTGGGTTCCCTTTTGGGTCATTGGGTTTGGCTTCATTAGCTGAGGGGTCAGCCAAATCATCCTCATTGATGAGTACCTCATCTTTGGGAGTGTTCTCAGACACTTCCTCAATGTGCACAGATGACAATGACATCCCAGCACGGTAATGATCCATACTAGCTGTTGGGCTTATGAGGGGGGTACTTTGAATGGGAGTAGAGGAACAAGCTTGCCATTGCTCCACAGTTGTGGTTGCTTGGCTGTCCTGAGCACAACCCCATGATCTCATGATGGGAGGCATAGAATGTAATGAGTGTGGGAAGTCAGAAATACTGTTAAATGCTGTGAGCTGGCTTAATTCCTGAGTTTACACCACTCCATTGGCCACTGTCATGGCCACCAACTGTAGAGGCTACCTGAAGTCCTTCAGCTGGTGCATCTGTATGCTTTCTTCTCTTCTAGCTGGCCGCATGACAGCTCTGTAATTAATATCGAAAGGTTTGGGCAGAGGTACCAAGTTCTTGCATGGCTGCTACTTAGTAAATCCTTTGGATTCTGTCTGAAACATATCCATGTAGAAATAGGATGTAAAGGTTGTCTGGACACAAATACAAATTTCTACATATTTTATGTTTAAAAACAAATAAATAAAAAGTCGCGTCACAGTCACGTGACTTTACTTGGTCAAAGAAACGGGAAGAACGGTCTTTGATTTTTCTTTTCAACTCATAACCAACTAGTAAAGGGTCATTCTTTTTTTTTCGTTTCGTTCCTCGAATAAATACATGAAGAATGGCGACTTGAATCAGTTTGCCCAGGTCATCGAGCGTTCGTGAGCAAAAGACCCTGCTTCTCATAATGCTACACTAATGACCAAAGGTTAGCGAGTGGCTTAGTACTTCAGCTAGGGTCAGGGCTTGAAAGTCCACCATGTGATATCAAATATCTAACATTATTATATATGACACGCGAAGATGGCATAGCACTGCGCAGACCGGAGTCCGCGGTGGAGAATGAGCCAGCACTTTATATATACTACCCATATGCAGCAAAACTTTGTGTTAACACGAATTCACCATTTACAGCGTCTTCAAGTCTACGACCTTCTACCCGAAGTCGTTCCTGGTGTGGCCTGAGGAACAATGGCGTTCCCAGCCCAAGCTCCGACCGCCCGCTTGAATGACATCCAGACTTGATTGACAGCAGGGTGCAATGACATTGCGTGGCCATCGATGAACTTATTGACCTTGAACAATGCTTCACGAGTAAATGGGGAGTGGTAGTAACGTTGTCTCACAAAGTGAGCATAGAAGATAGGTGTAAGCAAAGAGTTTTGGAAAGTCAGAGCTCCGAGTGTGACACGGAAGAGGATGAGGAGTTCAGCAAAAGCCGTGACGCGCATAGCACCATCGTAGTTCGCTGCAGAAGATTAATATCTGGCATAGAATAATTGTGATTGTTGACGTACCTTTGACCCAAGTTTGGATGTTTTTTGCCACATTAGACTGTTGTGGGCTGCCTGCGGCGGCTCCTGGGGGTGGAGGTGGAGGTGGAATAACTCTTGGAAGTATAGTGGTACGCAAGAAGGTGAGCGCATGGAAGAGTGAAAACACCATGTAGGGTAGGAGAGCAACTGTCACCAGATGTGAATAGTCTCCAGCGGTGAAAAATATGCACACTCACTAGGAATTGGTTTTGAGAACCACCAGAATGATGCAAGAAGGAAATATTGGACATTCTGTAAGTTCGGAATGAGGAGGCAGTGTCTACAGCCGTGAATGTGACATACTTCGTCTGCCAATGCTCTGTGAACAAAGGCGGCACTGGGACTTGGTGTCTACATATGGGATTAGTGTAGAACTAAAGCATGATGACAACATTGAAAGCGTACGCCGACGGCCTTACTGCAAAATACATGTTAGTTTCCAGACCTAAGTGACATATTATCAACCTACTAGCAGACGATTGCATAACTAACAAGTGCCCCAAAGAAGCCGGCTTGAAAAGCAAGAAGATAAGCCAGCGACTCCCTGACTTGCGAAGAAAGGCTGACTTTTATACCACCAAGTGTAGGCTGCGCTCTGGAAGGTTACGTATGCATAGAGGTACCGAACTGCAGAAAGAAGAAGTAAAAAGTGACCACTAGCCCATAAGTAGTGCTGAGATCACGGTGAGCACTGGTTGTACGCTGCAGAGACTGTTGCTTTACCTGCGACACCGCCATGATGAGAGAATGGAGCAAAGGATTAATTCAGCCGCGTGTCAAAATACGTCGGCAGTAGGCGCCCGTGGAAAGGCGTGGGACTTGCGGACCAAACACGCTTGTTGAATTTCCTGCGACGCGCGACCACCATGGCGATGTTTGACAATGGTCCAGTGCTTCCCGACGAGCAGCTGCAGTCGCGGACACGTGTCTTCTCAGAGTTTCTTGAGGCTAGCTACAAAGATGACATTGCACGCCTGTTACGTTTGGACGAGACGCGTCTTATCGTAAACATCGACGACCTGCGCGATTACAATCGCGAGTATGCAGATGGCTTGCTCAAATACCCCATAGATTTTCTCCCTGCCTTCGATGCAGCTCTGACCCAGGTCATCAAGCTTGTCATTTCTGACCCCGAGAAGCACGATGTGGATGCGAAAGAATACAAGGTTGGCCTCAGCGGTTCATTTGGGGATCATCATGTCAATCCACGCATATTACGAGCCTCCCACTTGAGTCGAATGATATCCTTGGAAGGAATTGTAACCCGTTGCTCTCTGGTCCGACCCAAATTAGTCAAATCGGTGCACTATTGTGCAGCTACAACTCTTTTCCATCAACGCGAATACCGCGATGCTACTTCATCTTCCACATTGCCACCTACGAGCGTTGTCACACCCCAGGTTGATGATGAAGGCCATCCTTTGCAGACCGAGTTCGGCTTGTGCACATTCCGGGATCATCAGCGAATCAGTATTCAGGAGATGCCTGAGCGCGCACCCCCAGGTCAATTGCCAAGAAGTACGGACGTAATCATGGATGAGGACCTGGTAGACCGGTGTAAGCCAGGAGATCGTATCCAGCTCGTGGGCATATACCGTAGCATGGGAGGCGGCGCCAGCGGCACCTTCAAGTGATTGTTTGGATTCACGAACGTTGACTCATACTAACTCGATACTCAGAACCATTATCTTGGCAAACAATGTCAATCTTCTTTCTTCCAAAGTGGGGGGAGGTATTGCGCAGACACCACTCACTGCCTCCGACATTCGTGCTATCAATCAGCTCTCAAAGCGTAAAGACATCTTCCACCTTCTTTCTCAATCTCTTGCACCATCAATATACGGCCATAGACAGATCAAGCAGGCAATCCTCATGCTTCTCCTGGGTGGAGCTGAGAAAAACTTGGCCAATGGCACCCATATCCGTGGTGATATTAACATTCTCATGGTAGGAGACCCCAGTACGGCCAAGAGCCAGATGCTACGTTTCGTACTTGGTACGGCCCCGCTGGCCATTGCGACAACAGGGCGAGGTAGTTCTGGCGTCGGTTTAACTGCAGCGGTAACAACTGACAAAGAGACTGGCGAACGAAGGCTCGAAGCAGGTGCCATGGTCCTGGCCGACCGTGGGGTCGTTTGTATCGATGAATTTGACAAAATGTCGGATGTTGACCGAGTTGCTATACACGAAGTCATGGAGCAACAGACAGTGACGATTGCCAAGGCAGGCATACACACAAGTTTGAATGCCAGATGCAGTGTTGTGGCTGCAGCAAACCCTATCTATGGCCAGGTGTGCTACGCTATATATTGTTATCCTTCACATCTACTGACTGGAGTCTGCAGTACGATGTACATAAAGATCCACACAAGAACATTGCCCTACCAGACTCCCTTTTGTCTCGGTTCGATCTGCTTTTCGTTGTCACAGACGATATCGACGAGGAACGCGATCGTCACATATCGGAACACGTACTTCGTATGCATCGATATTTAAAACCTGGCGTTGAGGAAGGTGAACATAATCATTTTTGTGCTGCAAACCGACATTAAACCTTCAACATCAGGTACCCCAGCTCCAGATAGTTTGGACCAACCTCTCTTCATCGACCACCCAGATCACAGTGGGGAGGGCAGTACGGAGGAAACATCTCCATTCGAAAAATATGATCCTTTGCTCCACGGGGGGATAAGTGACATTCACACAACATCCTCTGGGCGGGTCTCGCGATCAGCCACGACTGCTGCAAAGAAGGAGGTGCTCAGCATTTCTTTTGTCAAGAAGTACATCCAATATGCCAAGGCACGACCTGCACCCGTTTTAACTAAGGGTGCCGCAGACTGGATTGTTAGCGTGTATGCCCGCTTGCGCAACGAGGATTCAGAGGGGAATGGAAAACGAGTGCGTGACTGGAGTTTCTATACATAACTAGCTGACGTGGGTGTTGGTAGACATCTCCTCTCACCGCTCGTACCCTCGAAACGCTCATTCGTTTGTCAACGGCACATGCCAAGGCACGTTTGTCGCCAAAGATCCAGCAAAAAGACGCTCTCGCCGCAGAGGAGATTCTCCAATTTGCACTATTTAAAGAAGTACTGAAGCGGCAGCGACGTAAGAAGCGCAAGCTAAACAATGGTGCATCGGCGGGGAAAAGGACCGTTAATGAGGATGACGGAAGCGACGACGGAAGTGATGATGAGGATGATATCCCTGACGATGAGTCTCTTCCAGATGAAACTTTAGCTGGCAAACGGCCACAGGGGCAAAAGGCAAAGGATGTTCAGAACGCCAGACAGGACGCAATGCCAGTGGATGAACCACGGGATGCCACAGGTACTAATGGGGCGGTCAAACCAGAACGGTAAGCTCACTCTGTACACTAACGACTAATGACTGAATTTCTGAATTAAGGCTGACTTTCTTCCGTTCCCGTCTGGCCCACCTGTTTGCTACTAAACTGGTGGATGAGGATCCCATACTGTTTCCAACATTACTGCAGCAAATCAATGAGGGCCTCAGCACGGACGAGATGTTTGGAACAGCTGAAGCTACGGCCTCTGCAGAAATCATGACAGAGGCTGAGGAGATAATGCTGAGTGAGGGTGTGGTGTACAAGATGTGACCGCACAGTTGTTTTTCGTCTTGTTTTAGTGTACAGGCTCAAACAATGTGGGTGTAATATATAATGGTGTAATGCAAAAACCTAGATGTCAACAACAAAAATAAAATAACGATACATTCAGCGACTCCACTGCGCCTTGTCCTCGCCCTTTGGCCGCTTGTTCCGGTAGACTTCCTTATCAATCTTTTTCCCACCTAATTGTTCCTTTCGTCGCCCTTTCGTTTGTGATCGAGATACGCCGCCCCCCCGGTCCACGCTCTCTCCACTCACATCCTCTGCACTATCTGCTTCGTCAATGTCATCTCTTTTGCGTTTTGCGCCTGTTCTCCCATTCCCTCCACTTCCGCCCCCCACCGTAATGTTTACTCGTGGTGGCACAGAGAATCCAAAGGCTTTCCCTACCTTGACAAGATCCAACTTATTGACATCAAATATTTTTTTCAATGAATATGAAGCATAGGCCTGGAGATATGATCGATAACCGTCTTTGGCCGATTGGTGCAGGAAGTAGTTCTTCTGAAGTAGCTTTTCCAACTAATAAATCACAGGGTTCAGCATCAGTATAGGTCTAACAAAGGTGGTACGAACTTGGGTCTGAACGTTTGCTATTCGATTAGCAGGGAAGCTGAACTCGTTTAAAGGAACTTTGGCATCTTTCAAGTACCGCAGGAAACCAAGTTCGCTCTCGAGCAGGAAGAGTAAGCTCTTTCCCACCTTGCCAGCCCGAGCCGTTCGTCCAACACGATGGATATAATCTCGCGGGTCATCTGGAGGATCGAACTGAACGATCCAGTCAACCTTGGGGATGTCCAGTCCTCGAGCAGCTACATCGGTACAAAGTAAAATTCCCGAGGGAGCGTTGCAGAATTCAAAAAACGTGTTAGTACGCTTTTGCTGCTTTTGCTTTCCCTATCAAAGTGTCCAAGGTTAGTCTACACTACGACAGTACACAAGCAACGAAACCTACATGCAGGTCCAGTACTGGAACATCAATATAATTTAACAGTTCTGCGTGGTACTTCACCGAGTTGCAACTTGAAAAGAACACGACGATCTTCTTCTTCGTGTTGTCCTTCTTGATCATGTTTTTCTTCAAGAAAGTGAATAGTAATAGAAACCGTCGATCAGATGGACATATGACATATCCCTGCGACAACGTTGAGACCGTGCTGGTAGCTTCTGCTGCATCTACATCAATGTACATGGGCCCAGGACGGAGGGATATTCGTGCAAGATCTGTGACCTTATTTGTCTGTGTTGCAGAGAAAAGCATTGACTGCCGATTTTCTACAAAAAAAATTATATGGAGTTAGAGAATACGATCTCCACGGCTCACCGTTAGGAAGTATTGCTATTATTTTTTTCATCTCTTCTTCGAATCCCACCTCTAGAATACGATCAGCTTCGTCGATGACGAGGGCCTTTAAATTGCGGAAGACGAAGCCCTTGGTATTCTTCTCAAAGCATAAGCTACCCACCCAGCTGAAACCTGTTCACTTCTTACACACCTCTAAATGGTCTAATAATCTTCCGGGTGTTGCGACCAATAGATTGACCCCCTTTACGAGCTTGTCTACTTCAGCTCTCCGATTTGCTCCACCCATGACAATACCAAAGGTTTGAGAATGATGGGCCATGAGCTCTTTTGCGACGCCAAATATCTGTAAAGCCAGCTCACGAGTAGGGGACACGATAATGATGCCCGTCCCTGCACAAAAAAAAAAAACATGAGCATGCTACACTATACTAGACTAGCTATATACCCGCTCACCATTTCGTGGCTTGAACTTTAGACGGCATAATAGCTCAATACTAGGTATCAAAAACGCAAGCGTTTTTCCCGACCCGGTCCTCGCAGCACCAAGAACATCCTTCCCAGCCAATAGAGGAGGGATCGCCCGCGACTGAACAGGCGTCATTTTGGAAAAACCCATTTGAGACAAGGCTTTAGTTGTGTTTTCCGAGAGCTCAAGATCTGAGAATGGTTTCGCTGAGGGATCATTGTTCTCATTGGGAATAGGAATCGGCGCGGTAGATTCGTCCGCCATGTCGTTCACAGTCAAGAACTTGTAGGTGTGGGTTCCCACGATGCATTTTTTCCTTGTTTGGAAAATACGCTTTTCCAGCCATGAACATTTCGGTTACTCAATGTAAGTTTGTAAATCTTATACATGTGTATCACAGTACTATTTTTTTTCGTTCAGTTGCGACCCTGGCAGCTCTTGGACTTACTTCCTTAGCTGTTGGTTTTCGCTTTGGACGACTCTCTACTGCACCAATCCAAAGTACCATCCTGCAAAACAGAGAGCGTCCTGAAGAATCAGATGACGAAGAAGAACCTCAAGCCAACGGTGATTTAAGTGCCGTGAAAGCAGGAGTTTCTGACCAGTGCAAATTGGTGACTACAGTTATTTCTGTGTATAGCAAAGTCTGACAACACAATTTATGTTTTAGGTGCTATGCGTGCGGACGGATCTCAAAATGACCCCTGGTAAGATTGCTGCACAGTAAGTCTCTGGGTGTCTCTCATGTTCGGCCTAAAGACTCTTCGAATTTCAACCTCTAGATGCGGGTGAGTCTCGAAGGTTCTTCCTACACGTATAGAATCTAATTAATATATCAAGACATGCCACTTTAGCATGCTATAAAACGCTTTCAAAAGTCAATCCGTCTGTGCGTACCCAACCATCAGTCCGGATCCTGACGCACTCAATATGGCAAACTGTGTTGTTGTTGTTTTTGCAGCTCGTTAAGCATTGGGAGTGGACAGGGTTGGATATTTTCCGTTTTTAAAAAACGAAGAACGATTTGACGTGCACGGTCACAGACAGGCAAAAGTGGCACTCAAATGTCCTTCGGAAGATGTGCTCTTATTGCTCCTAGCGAAGGCGCAAAGCCTCAATCTATGCGCCAAAGTGGTTCAGGACGCGTAGGCTCCTCGTTCTCAACCTGATCCTTGTCCTGATAAACGATTATTAGGGGTAGGACAGAGGTTGATCCCGGATCTGTCACAGTACTTGGTATAGGTCCGGGGCCCGTTGACCTCGTTAATCAGGTCACCGGAAAATTACGACTTCTATGAGGGATACCTACGTGCAGGATCTGCCTGACGAGCTCTACAATGATGGGTGCACACTGGAGGAGTCAATGTAATCCAAAATTGCTGAGCACGATGTCACATTGGACAAGTGTCACTGTTTTGCATTTTGTGCTAGCAATTGGGATCAAAGACAAGCGGGATGAATGATGATTAGGATATATAAAATTTTCAGATACTATCGACAATCGAGGTATCTCGCGTATCCTAGTCCACTACCATTTAAGTTGGAATGGAGTAGTTATTCCCCAGGCACTCGCCTTGTGATTGATAAGTGATCTGTGCAATTGGGAGCTGTATTCGCTAGGAGTCAAAACTCAGCACGTGGTAGCCCTTGATTCTCTCCCTCAACATGAGTCGGTTTGTTCCCTCATTTCTTTGTATATATTACCATTATATCAAGCGATTCGTATTCGTATTACAGTTTAACCGCCCCCACGGGTCTGTCTCACCGTTATGGCTCCTCACTACCAATGCACAATGACGACGGAAGTCGTCCAACACCACCTGCCTCCGGGCGGTCGTCTCCCTATCCAGCATATCGGTCCGCTGAGCAACTAGAGAGTCAGAATGACGAGCAAATAGAGGGACTTCGTGCAAAGGTCCAGATGTTGAAGAACGTGAGTCCGTTAGATTACTTTCCAGACGTAGAATATTGACCTCCTGCCGGGTGAAAACCCACACGTGGGTTAGGTGACAATAGGTATAGGCAACGAGGTGAAAGAGTCGACGGTGCAATTAAGCCAAATGGTGCGTAGGTTCCGTTTATGCTGTACTGCGTGACTGAGTCAATTGGTCAGAACGATGCATTCGCAGAGACCGGAGGAATCTTGTCGGGAACATTCAGACGGATGAACAACATGGCAGAACGACAAGGCTGTCGGTTCCTGTGGTACATCGTTTTCCTTATCATTGTGTTTTGGTTTTTTATAGTGGTGTGGTGGTTCCGACGATGATACCCAAGATCCGGACAGTGCACATGCGAGAACAGTAATATTTAAGCACGACCTCAAAGAGGTAAAAACAAGCAGGAGGTAGAGATATAAGATACAATTGTTGCTTCAGGTTCCATCCGAATCTTCCCATAACCTGGATCTTCCAATCTCCCAGGTCATTCTGTCTCTGATATATGGCATATCACTTTGGTCAAAAACAAATTCATCGACGCCTCGGGATAAAGATTCCATAAACTGACAAGTGAATACACCGCAATCATAGCCGTTTTCTTGCTGAGGAGTATCCTAGTAGTCAATATCAGTCTCAATCCAAACATACAGTGCCACTGTTCGACCGTACTTCATCGTAATGATCTACCCATCCAGTGAAATCAAAGTCCCTTTTCTTTTTGTCTACATGCTCTTCTTGGAGATAATAGCGCAATTTCTACATAGCGGTGATTGGAAATTGATATGAGTAAGTAAAACAAGATATTGCCTACTTTATACACATTCAACCTATAAACCCCCATACTATCATACGACTCTATCCGTTTCTTTCTAAAATTGATGGCCGCAAGAGTCCAGTGTATATTCCCGTGATTGACGGGTATTAGAACAGCATCCTTTTGGAATATATCGAACTATACAGCTACTTGTGATTGGAGTCGGGGAGACGCTACTATTTGACACACCTTCTTTGTCCACTTGTTCAATCGGGTATCCTTATAGCTCTTCTCGATTTTGGGCCAGAAAAAGGTACTGAAATAATGTATGTTGAGATACTCGACCTTTCCCTTACGTTTCTTCAGTGCTCCGTTGATTAGGTTCTCCTTGTTGGCAGCAAACCGCTCCGAACGCTCCACGATTAAAGCACCATAGAAATTGATCACCTCATCATTGAGCCAATGTGACGTGCCTTCAGGATCCAAACGCGACAAATCGGTGTCGGCAACTTGTTCCTTGCCAGCTTTTGATACAATACCACGTTTGGTACGAAGCAGCTTCACTTCTTGGAGCACATGCGGTGGCAATTTTGTGGGTAGCTAGGATTGAAAAAGTTCACAGAACAGAACAGAACCAAGCAGAAACAAAGCACAGACCCTAGTGGCTTCACGGATCCTCTTTTCAATCTCTCGATCCTTCTGACGATCAATTAACCGAAGATTATCGAAAGACAGTGGACTTGGGGGTCGTGGCCTGGAGGATGATAAGTTCCTTGTATCAGCAGGGATACCGATAGTCTCACTCGTTCAGAGATTGATGCGCAATCTGAAGCGTACGCTCCAAATTGAACGAGCTTCTTCGCTATAGAGGATTAAAAGTCTATCAAACAAGCGTCTATAGACGAATTTATTAGACGAACCGGAACTCCAAGTCGTGGTCGCGATTTCGAGCTGCTCGCGATAGATCGAGCAAGATCTGGAAGGGACGGTGATGCTGGGGTCGAAACACGTGAGACGGCAGCAAAAAGCACAAAAAACTAGACTTACATCGTATTGTGATTTTTTCCGCCGACTCATCAAGAACCATCTGTCTGTATGACTGGAAACCTAGAGTATGTTTTCATGAGCAAAAGCAAGAAAGCCCAATCGCTACAAACCTGCAAACGAATCGAAATCGGAATGATAGCTGCCTACCGTGCTTCTTCTCAACATGGCGGTTTCTCATCACACGGTAGTACATACCAACGGCTCTTTCAACCTCCCATTGCTTTGCAAGCTGGGGTCCCTCTTTAGCGGCAAGTTCTGTCTTGGCGTTCTTCAGAGCCCTCTCCATGTCCATACCGTGTGAAAGACCTGACAAAACAAGACGGTAATCAATACGCGAATCCTCCATTGGGGCACATGCTCAGCGCGCACTTGTTCTTCGATTGCGCAGTCTTTCCAGCTCACGAAGGTTATGCTCTTCGACTTCTCGTTTGTGCTGGAAACAGATGATTGAGCTTATTACATAGACATGCTCGAGCACGGTAAGCCGTACCTGAGCCATGTGGATGTGTGTTTGCTTGCCATACTTTTGTCTGGTCGGAATTGGCACCGCACTAGTATTCCCAGTCGTGTTTGGGTGTGGTGACCTTCCCTGCGCAGAGGTGGATGCCACAGGCGGCGGTGGAAGAAGAGAACGTGGTGTCGTCGCATTGGGTGCGCCAGATGGAGGCGTGGTTGCATCCACAAGGCGCGGTATAGGCGGCGACGGAATGGGTAGCACAGACCGCGATGGATGCTGCTCAGGATCCTTAGCCGGCTCCGGAGTGGACTCCAGGGTGGCATCCGGGTCTGGTGGCACGATCCGGCCTGGACACCTTAACAAAGTTCACGTCGCCAATTGACGCAAAGAACTCACTGGCAAATTCCGCTGATTTCCCCCACAGCACCCGGAAAGTGTCGTTGAAAAGGGTAATCCAGCGCGTTAGAAGCGACTGGCCTTCTGGCGCGTCGTTAACAAGTAGTCCCTGCGTGCGTCCTCGCGGAGGCAGCGCGTGTGTGTACATGGGTCGCTTGTGGAGGTGATTTCCGGTGGTTGGCAGTCGTGCTTGAGACGCTGATCGCTTTCGAGAGTCCATTGGCCACACGGATGAGAACCAAGATATGAGCGTAACCCGCACAGAACGTCCAAGCCAAGACGCGACTTTAATGATCGTGACGCCCAATCGTCGGTCTTTGAAAATATGCTCCTGCTTTATTTTTGCTTCTCCGAACTTTATTTATTTTTCCAATGTTGTTCAAGGAGTGGTCAAAAATCAACATACAATTTTCAAGACATAATAGAAAGGGCCACAATAATGCAAAGTTAAGGGCGCCCTCCCACCCAGTAAGAAAGCGCCGAGTATAAAGTTACTGTCTGTTATGCAAAACGAGCAAACGGGAGATAATAAAGCTCTGAGAGTCCGAGATGGTGCTTAGTACAGTGCGGAAGATGGCGGACATGATATAGCAGATGTATGCGAAGGCCGAAAAGGAATGGAATGAAACGGAGTATGTATATTTCGAGGTCGCCCGATCACTCGATGGTCATCCGGTTATTTGAGCTCGGATACCCTCCACTAGAAAGGGCATGTGGATTTCGAAGACCATCCTTGTTTTCTTTGCTCTTAGACACTGAGATGAAGGGTCAGTAGGAATAAGAATGGAGGACAGTTGGAGGACCAACATTGCTCTTTCAGTCCACGACCAAAGTTCATCATGACCATGACGCTCCATATGAACGTTGTAATCAACAATACCAGGGATATGGCAGCTGAATGCAATATTTAAGCAAGCGCACAAGTAAGCAACAGATTTTGAAGATACTGACTGAAGGTGGTTAATGACTTGTACACAAAGTGGAACTCAGGTCGGTTACGGCGTAGGAAGATAGTGACCAGCTACAGGAGATCATCAGATTCCAAGACATCTCATGCTTCATCTTTCACGTACCTTGTAACTAAAGTATGCCAAACCTGCAAGTAGTCCAACGAGGAAAATACTCATCATCCATTTACTTTCGTGTTTCGCCGCAAGGTAACCTTGAACGAGCAGAAGCATGGAAAGCGGAAGAGCCGCGAGACTCAGTCCAAATTCAAAATCTGCGTGGTTCAGTACCAGACCGATAAACTACAAAATTTTAAGAGCATATGAATATTTTCTGAAGCAGCGTAGAATGGGCTGGAACGAACTTGTATAGAGAACCCCAGCCAGAAAAATACGTCGAACTTGAGCATGGACTCGAAGATCTGGTATTGAGCGTACATTTTCTTGATGCGCCGATCTGCACCAAGAAATTTGTACACCTTCCAGCCGAACTCAGTGTAGATCTTCCAACCAAGACCAATGTAAGCAATTTCTGCAACACCAGTCACGATGGGAATGATGTCGCTGAGAATTAGGATGGGAACTTTCGAGAAGATGCCTTTTTGATCTGGCGGGAAGATGGCACTGATTTCGGAAATTTGGATGGCGGAGTACGCTAGTAAGAGGGCATTGAAAATGCTGCGATGGAGTCAGAATTGGATGGGATGATCGTGAAGCAAGCACCTACACAAGAAAGACAAATTGAAGGGTGTTTCGGAATACTACGGCATCTATAGCAAGGATAAATTGAAACACACTAAGAATGTCAGCTGAGACACAACCCTCAACCAAGAGGACATAGAACATACTGGGCGAGAGCAAAGATACCCAGATATACGGGAAGTGTTTGGGCGTTGCCAGTGGGTGTCTCCAGACTCTTCCCATGCAAATCATCGAACTGGATGAGGATATCGGCTTCAATGGTCAAGTCAACTGCGGTCTGAAGTAAGATAATGAGAAGATATAGTCGACAAGCCGTCGAGCTAGGCAGATACTGTTGCACAGCCATCAATTCAAGTGCTGGTTACCGCAGAGAATAGACCCACTCGCTGAACCCAAGATCGTTTATCCTTCTCCGGTGGGGGTAGCGGTGTAAGAGCATGCCGTGATTCAGAGAATTCGACTTCGTCGTCTGGGATATCGCTATAGAGATTTTTGGGAACATTTACAGGGGGGTAGCGAGGTGCGGACTGTCCAGGTGGGTACTGGTAGTCAGGATCCTCGTCAAGGTACGACTTCTTGTATTCTGTATCGTGTAGGTAAGAGGTAGAAGAGTTGGCAAAGTTTGGACGATGGTTCACGTCCATTGTGTGTTCGGCCGGCGAGAATCAAAGAGTGCTGGTATGAGATACTATGGTCCACAAGACACAACGCGACTGCTGGCTTTGAAAATAGAGCGCGTTGCGCTTCAACGAGAATTTTGAAATGCATATTTTGACGGCTGTACCAGCATGGCCGACAAACTATGCAAATTTTTTATTTTTTTATTTTTTTATTTTATATTTATGCTGCGAGTTGCACTGGCCAGCCTGACGTCCTCGCGGTCGTCTGCCCACCATCACCGCCTCGCTTATCGGGGCTAATTATGAAACTCACTTGTAGTCACCAATATATTGTACCTATCATACATCCCGGGAACTCGCCCTAACCTAAGAACCGGACTGACTAAGCAGTGGTCAAGGGCTCAGTTGGGACGAGTTGGGCGCGGTTCAGGCGATGCTAAAGGGTCGGGGCCCCTAAGAACTTTGCTTATGTATATGATAGGGAGGTTATTTATTGCGGAACACTCAGAACCAGCGGCTCGGTCAGATCCGCAGTGTCTGTCAATTGCCTGACTGACTCAGGCTCCTATCGATTAAGACCCACTCTTAGT
Organism: Gomphus bonarii; assembly: GCA_003316585.1. Taxonomy (NCBI): domain Eukaryota; kingdom Fungi; phylum Basidiomycota; class Agaricomycetes; order Gomphales; family Gomphaceae; genus Gomphus; species Gomphus bonarii. Next base: position 31,535 of record QFEC01020542.1, on the reverse strand, counting down.
GCATTCCAATTGCGACTCATTGTTCTGCTTCAACGCCTCTTATACCAACAGCCATGGGATGGTCGCATCGAGAATATCTCTCTGCTACACGCATATTTGGCTGCTCAACCTGCCGCACGCACCTGGCTACGATAGACGCAATGGTTTCTAGGGTAAGTGGCGGTTTTTTCCTTATCAAGTTCACTTCTCATGTACTGTCCAGGCATTTAACGGCCAGCATGGTCGCGCGTACTTGTTTGACCAAGTGTGAGTAAGTCTTTGTCTGAATCTGCCATATACCAATATTGCCCTCACAGGGTCAACATATACGCAACGGAACCACAGGAGCGACAGATGACGACGGGCGTGCACATCGTGCGAGACATTCATTGCGTCAAATGCCACACGACCCTAGGATGGAAATACGTAAGTCGATACATACCTTAATACTTCCTCTGCGTTGTTGTTGTTCCACTGAAGCTCATTCCCCGTGCTGGCTGAATAGGATAGAGCCTACGAGGAAAATCAGAAGTACAAGGAGGGCAAGTTCATCCTCGAACGTGCCTTGCTCGTTGACGTCCAGTAACCGTCAACTAAATCCCATACTTTCAATTCGGTCATTTATTCGGACCTGGACTCGCAAGAGCTACCTGCTGCTTGGAGCTCAGGTGACGTCCAGTAATATTTACAATATCGACGGGATGAGCGAGGCCACTCCGTGTTGGGTTCACGATGCTCCAGCCCTGATACTGCTGTTCCGCTTCCATGGCCCATTTGAATTATCCTTGTGCTCGGGAAAACCCTAGAAAGTTCGAGTCACGGTTGCACCCACTCCCTCTGGACATATCACCTTGCGATGGATCTTTTGGAATCATTGGTCTATACTCACAAGCGCATAGATTCTCGACCCCCCCACTCACTGTCCCTGTCCACATTTGCCAGTTTCCCTATGTCCGTATGTAGTTTCCTGAATATGTGTTATTCGTACTATTGCGCGACTTGTTGTAAACCGGAAAGTGATATTTGACTAGGTGTGCCCAAGTGTTACTCGTTATTGAATTTGGACTATTGTGCTATTGTGCCGCGTTTAGGACATGCCTAACCATAAAACTCTTGCGCGTTACACGCGTCGCGCGTCATCCGTGTCTCCTGCGCATTGTTCGACATTCAAGAAAGGACACGAGAACACTCCACAAGATCGTGACGTTGAACATTAGAAACTTGACAAAACGCGCTGGCCGTTTCCAAACCAGGATAAAACATCTAAGTGACATGAGGCAGCGCCTAAACCAAAAGTAGGAAGTTCACGTCCTCGCCGTCCACTGTCGCGAGATAAGATAAAAGAGACTAAACCGATGGGGATTCATACGCTACTATTTACAACATAGGCAGAATTCAAACGGTGCTCTGTGAGTTATTACAGCAGCAGAACTGCTCACTGTCTGCTTGTTGTTTGCTTATTCTGGTACCCATGTCCCACTGCAATGGTTCTGAGTGCTATCGCCTTCTCTCAAGTGGTGACAGGTTCGGGAGATATAAACCCCAAACAGGTATGTGCGAATGTCGACAGAGAAGTCACTTTCTCTCTTGTGCGCTGCAGTACTATTCGCCCATTGGCCCGCGAGCTGTTTCGGGTCCTATGTGTTGAAGTCGCTTGTCACCTCACACGACAGCGGGGACGAGAACGAAAAGCCACGCGTTCCACTTTACCATAGGCCAGACCCCCAGGCCAGACCGCGCCACGAGCCATTTTTAGGTGGCACTGGAAAGAAAATGGAAAATCGGACGCGCCCGGATGTTTGCCACATCGACGAACGCAGGTCAACTCACGCAAACAGATAATACTTACTATAGTGAGAATGGGCTAGACAATGAGTATGCGAAGCATGATATATGAGGGAGAAATGCCCCTGCAGAAAAAGAACTTTGTAGCGCCGAACCAAAGCCGAACCCCAAGGCGCTTATCTTACCCTTCCCCATGAAAGAATGATAGTCTCTCCTTGTGTTTGTACATAATCTCGCTATCTAATTATCGCGCCTCTCTTTTACTCCTGCACCATCCCCATCCAACCACCCCCGTCTGTCGTGCCTGTGGCATCAACGCCATCCGGGTTGCTAGCTTCACAGCATTCGCTTCGCAAAATGGGTAAGTATCAGGTACCTCTGTACCTTCCCAACAAACTCTCGTTTTCTTATCTCCTTCATTCACTCGTATTTTACATCCTTTTTAAAGACTCTCGCGCTTCTACCTGCATTTCCACTCTCCCTGTCGGCTCTCCGCCAAACTCTTCCCTTACCCTCCAGACCGACTACGCGTCCACAATGTCCAAAACATTCACCTTGTCCTCCACTTCCACCGAATTCACCTCGTCATTTGCTACCTTCCGTCCGTCCCCACTCAACCCCAAATCTTCTAAACCACTCCCGACTTCAAGGCCGAGCGAGTCGTTCACGCGCAAATCCTCATTCCCCGCGTCGCGCCCGCTCCGCCCGTTCCCTTCTATTATCCAGTCACGGACGGATTCCAAACCAACGTGCCCGAGACCCAGTGAGCACGATAAGCTCTCGAAGCTCGGGGAAGGGGGCCCTGCCGCCGCAGTTGTCGCCACAAAGCGACCCCAGAAGCCACTCGAGATCTCGTCGAAGTGGAAGGGCGGGTTCCTCGTTCTGGGCATGACGCAGGCCGAATTCAGCCGTCGTGACTGAAGGGGCGCACCTGGAAAACCATCACCGTCTCCGCGCGGATAGGAAGAAATTTGTGTGGGGGAGGGAAATTAGCCATCTATGGCTCAAACTCGACTCGATGTCTCGAACAACCCTGACATTGTTTTGTATTCCTGACTACCGACCGACCTCGAGAGGTCATTCGTGGCCATGACACTTTGTTGTCCAACCTAAATCGTTCTGTCTGTTGTCTTAACTAAACTATATTGTAATTAAACACACTTGGTAACTAATGTAGTTCTACGTTGTAGTGTGTTTAAAGGCATCAGGACTGTTCTTTGCACAATGACTGAATAAATATAGCAGTTATAGCAGTTTTTCGGACACAGTTGTGATTGCCCCCTGAAAGAAGTGGGAACTCCGAGTGGAGCGCATGTAAGGGATTGACGCGTCCTGATCGCTGTGCCAGGGATATCAACGATTTCAACATCTTCTGTAACTGACTCGCGTGCCTCGGGGTGCGATCACGTGACTTGACGCGATGCGGTGAGTAAAATCAAAACCCTCATGTCAAGAGATTGATCATGGCGTGGCGCAAAAAGCATAAGTACTTACGTATAAGTTAGAACAAATGGGATCGGGTGATGATGCATATATTCGGTGCCTTCTTTGAGAATCAACACCACGAGTTGTATACATTGAACCCTGAGAATGATCCGGCAAACATATTAGGTTCAGATACAGTTGGGCCAAAAAGCTTAATTGAATACATACTGTTTCCCAGAAACTCTGGCCTCCGCGGAGCTCGGAGGAACTGTTCAGTGCAGAGCCGAGTGGGAAGCCGATCACGACTCTAGTGGTTTCTACCACAGACGCCGACAACAGTCATACAGGATGTCAAAGAGCTCCCGAATGTTCGGGAGGGGCGACTCTTTTGCTAGAAGGTTCTCCAGGCGGGCAATCAGGGTCTGCCGGTGTTTCCAGTCCTGGTCATTGGTAAGTGTTGGAGCGGCAGCTCCGTTGCTAGAAAATTCTCCGGACCAGGCGTGCAAGCGATCAGCGGGGCTGCCGGTGCTTCTTTCCGTCCTAGTCAAAGGGAGGGAAGGAAAATAGTTACTCCTCTGCGCTTGGCAGAGGCAACGAGGACGCAGCCACAAATGATAGCGCCCCAGGCTGGCGCATCTCAGATTCATCCTCGTGTATATCCGTCGATAAGCCTCGAGTCGTCCCTCGTGTTGCCAATTCGCTGGAGGAGCCAAGATGACCCACGAACAGCAGGCCACATACGCCGGACCGAGCCCCCGCCACGATTAAAACCTTGTCGTTAGACGCCGGGAAGGAACGAACGGAGGTACCAGATACTCGGACTCGGGGGCAGCGTCACCGAAAGAATTGAGCATCACCAAACGCATAGCAGTTGTATTGTCCAAGAACTGCAAGGGCTCGAATAGCTAGGAGATCAGGTCTCTGGATCCCATTGGCGTGCGTTAGCTAAGCGGACAATTGAGATGGTCGCTACTGGGCAAACCTCGTGGAGAGACAGCCGTACATACATGATTGATGAAAGGGGAGTGGCTTCTGGAAAGCAAGTGATGAGATATACCGGGGCGGAATAGACTTGGTCACGATACTTGATGGTCACGTCCCTATTGTATATAACTATAGGACTCGTGGGACTAGGAGAAACGTTGCGTAGTATAGCAATTTACAAGTCCGCCGTCGGCGCTTGGGACCCACTGCCTATAGATGTGGATGGCATAGCTCCGATTCCGCCTCAGTCTCCTTACCTGTTCTTCCACGCCTCAGCGCGCACTTGCCCGCCTCATCTTCGTCTTACGAACCGCAACGACCCGCACGAGCGACATTTGCCACGTCGCAGCCTTTCATACTCCTCCCTGTGTTCCTCTTTTCCACCCCTTCCTGGGCAAGCCCTCTCCTGTCTTCTCTCATTCTCTCATCTTTCACGCCTTTCCTTTTTGAACTCTCGCAAGGTAATCGCATTCGCATTGTGTCCCTTTCTCCCACTCACGATGCATCCAGAATGGATAGCTGGAGGGTGGCCGTCTTAGGAGACGGCGGCGTAGGCAAAACTGCGCTTGCCGTACAAGTAGGTTTGCTCAGCCAAAGCCTTGACCTTGACTTATAGTGGCCTTCATTCTTAGTTTACGCTCAATTGTTTTGTTGGTGCGTCATCATAAAAAACTTGCACAGCTTCATGCGCAGTGAACTGACGCGTTTCTATGCAATTCTCCAGAAGTCGGTCTCGTTTCTCTGGCTCAAGCGTGCTTCGACGCTGATATACGGACTAACAGACATACGATCCAACTATTGAAGATGCTTACCGAAAGCAGATGGTTGTTGACAACCGCATGTGCTTTGTAGAAGTAATCGATACAGCAGGGCAAGGTTCGTGGTACCACTCTAATTCGACCCGTCGCTTATCAAAACATTTACAGAGGAGTATGCCACTCTACGGGACCAATGGGTTCGGTAAGCGTGTCCCACATCCCCAACACTATTTTGTTCACCCTGTCACAGCGAGGGGCAAGGGTTTATTCTCGTATATTCCATTGCATCCCGAGCCACATTCGATCGGCTCGAAGTCTTTCGACAAAGCATGCTACGCGTGAAGCGTACACGCCCGATATTTATGCTGGTAGGCAACAAGTGTGATAAAACATACGAGAGGGAGGTTTCTCGGGAAGAAGGCATGGAAATGGCTCGCACCTTCGGGTGCGACTTCCTTGAAACATCGGCAAAAACAGCGGTCAACGTCGAACGACTTTTCACCAATCTTGTCCGAATGCTTCGAAGCTCACGACCCGATGGTCCCCAGCCAGGTCCCGCACAGGCTCCTCCTCGTCGCAAAAAAGCTGCAAAATGTATCATCCTGTAAAGTTGGGGTGTTGGAGATTTCATGTCATAGATTGTTCCTTGATCCGTGTTACCCACTTGTTCCTCTGCTCACGAATTGTTGTTTGCGACGGATCTTACTTGTCCATATATGGGTTTCTTTGTCCCTTCACTCTGTTTTCAGTTACTTTTTCTTTTTCTTCCCTTCCCTTTGCAGTTCATGGGAGTCGTCGCACCCGCCTCATACCCCACTTTCGGCGAGTTTATAAGTGTACGTTTCCGAGTTTTGGACGTTTTCCAGGATGTCCATGCAATGATTTCTTTAGCAATTACCCTGGATCGCCGTATGTACCATCATGATAGGGGAGCAGACCATCATTTATTGTGCCACAGCAGTGTCCGCAAGCTGCTCCATTGTTCAGAATCGCGATAGAGGTATCTCATCGAACTAAACATTCCCGGTTGGATGGTCTCCCCTCTGTGTTTGAACAACCACATAACTGCGCCCCATGAGAGAGCAGCGAAAAAGGAAAAGAGACGAGCATCTGGCGGGACTGGCTTGATAAGAGCATCGCCACCTGCCGCTGATGGCGATGATGCGTTCGACGTGCCGGCTCTGGGGATGAACGATGCGAGAACACGGGAGCAGACATATAGGACAATCTGTCGTCTGGCATCAGTTCTGCTGCGTGATTTGTCTGACAAGAGATACTCGCCTGTTCGTTGATGGGGGTCCTGTCACCGAAAATGATGTACCCTCCTATCAGTCCTGCGATGAACGTGTCTGCCCTGCGTTCTTTGCCACCGTTGAGTCTCTTCTGCAGCAACAGCAGAGTCTTGTATAGCGACACGAATCCGGCGAGGTTGATTGCATGCTGTTTCGTGAGCGAAATAATGTGGCGGGCGCGGGTTTTCCAGCTGTGGCGACGAGAGAGTTTTAAGCATAGAACACAAACGTGATACGGGACAGCGGGGATGACACGCACTCTCCCCTTCCAAAAAGGATGGACATGAGCAAGGCATGGGGAAACCGAATCTTCACGCCGTATACTAGGCCATTCCTTGCGCCTTTGATAACAGCGAGGTAGTCGTGAAAACGGGGGTCGGCGAGGATATCCTGCAGCTGCAGAGTCGACATCGAGCGGAGAGTCAGCTCTTGCGCCCTTGGAATGCAGGTCGGTATGCACTTGCCGGCCGGTTGTCACGTTAGCCGGGTGCCGCCGCTTTCAGATAGCTTTGAGTGTATCATCAAAGAAGACAGCTTCGGAACGTAAAAATATCCTGCTATATGAGAGAGGATGTACACAAGGCACGGTACCACACATGAGTTTCACCCTCCTGACATACAGCATTCCACTCCCGTAGTCAGCCTCAAGAATCGGCAAACGTGTAATCATCGTTAAAGGTAAACTCGTCCACATGCGTGAATTCAAACTGGATGTCATAGACACCTGACATTAGCATACTTGTTCATCACTGTTCTCACTCAGACTCACCCCGTCCTTGATATCTGCTTTGCTCGCGGACGTCCCGGCCGCCGCCTCGCGCGATGCATTGGAAACTCCTGTTGAATCTGTTATGATCACAAACCGTCGATAATCATATCTGAGCTCAGACTGCATCACGAGCATGTCCTTGACTATCCTTAATTCGACATCTTTCTCCGAACGATCTGGTGATTGTTGGAGCCGCTTCTGACATTCGAGGAATAGGTCATGGCCTCGCAGCTCAGATAGGTGGCCTTGATCAATCATCCATGATATACTTTTAGGTGTAAGGTCCGTATCCTCGTCATTATCCTTATGCCACACACGAGAGGGAGGGGGCTGCCAGGTCAAGGCGATCTGTCCCTTTTCTATAGGAATGAGAATGCCACATAGGGCGTCGACAGCACTGTCCCGATGTTTGTCCGTAAAGTTCCAACAATAAGCATGATCCAACGTACCCTTTCAACTTGGAATTAGGTCCATTGTCCGACTTGACCACGTCGATTATCATGGCCACAACAGATGGGAGAACATAGCTAGTCCACAGAGGATGCTCGTCTAGCTTGCTGATAAGCTTTTCCACGCCTTCTGGGTCTTCGGCGATAGCACGAGGGGTGAATGTGACAACACCGCCTGAAAGAGGGCTCACTTAATAGAAACTATTGGAAAGAAAGGAAAGAAATCACCACAAGGGAAAACCTCACGTACGCCCCAATGCTTGAGCTCAACCATTGGATCAGATCCATAGGTATAAAATTGCACGTCCTGCCGTCTACGACGTCTGTCAACAAGCCCGACTAACTTGTGTAAGATATCCCATGCGCCGACATGAATGAAAATAAATCTTGCACTCCCATTCAAAATTGGGACGATGTTGCATCCGGGTGTATTGTTTAAAACTGTGATGAGAGCGAGAGTGTCTGGTGATTCCTTGCCCTTCTCAGTGGATGAGGTGAACAGAGCGCACTCCTTTTGAGCGATTCGCTTATATAAAACGTCAGGAAACGTCAGGGCCTGCAGAGCCCAGCTGCAATCCAAAGCACTGCTCTCGGGGACCGTCTCAGGGGCGAGATAAGATTTCCAATCCGAGCTGTACGCTTCTATGGAGCCGCCCAGAGCCCCTCGAGGTGGCTCATAGATTTGAATGCCAATGGCCACTAGGAGATCATGACCTAGGCGAACCTTCGGAGGGACGCCCAACTGATCCCACAGATATTCAAAACACGCAGGAAAAATAAACATTGTGGCTGCAATCTGATCCTCTACCGAGAGCGGTGTTCGAGAGTACTGAAAGTCGAGCGAAAACTGTGATCAATATCATAATAGTCCTGCAGAACAGTACATACATATTCATACTTCGTCAAATATGCGACAAAATGACTGAACGAATTTTCTTCGCCAGGCTGATTCGCGCTCATTGCGCTCATTCGAGCAAACTGCGATATTTTGAAGTCAGCCATGGCTGCGGGTAATGTAGAAAGCTGATACGGATGTTGAAAACAAAAAGAATCGACTTGGGGAGAAATTAGCTGTTGAATTCCGAATTCACTAATACTTGAATCAAGAGGAGTGTTATCCGTGAGCAAGACCCTGCCGATAGATTCGGCGAATCCATTTTCATTGTCACCAATGGCCAGCTGACCTGACCAACGCCAGCGTTTGCTAAACAAGTTCAGAATAGCAAAGATGTTTAGAGTATAATGAATACCTGAAGTGCAAGTTCTGCGTATTCGTATTTGAAGGCAGGGGACTACAGTCATTTTCAGCAAGAACGTTAGTCGCGACTTTGGAAGTTACACACGAAGAGTTGTTAACTGATTCCCTATAGATCTTAATTTGATTAGTTACAATTTATGCTTTGTTTCGGAAGAACTCGCACGTCGATACAGTATTTTCTTGTAGCCACTTCTTAGCATCAAAATCCGTAGATGCTAATGCCTGGGGAGTTTTAGGAAACTCTGGAGCGAAACCATTGCTTGTGGCAGAGGACAGAGGATTACCAACGGAAGGTGAAGCAGGGCTCAACGCCGAGTCCGCCGACCTCGGACCTACTTTTAACCTCGAGAGACGGGCTTTCGTACGTATTCCTAGTGGTCCGTCAGACTGAGGAATAGGTAACGTCATTGGTTTGACTCGAGGGTTCAACTTGCGTTGCAAGTGCGCCGGCATTGGTTTATTCAGTGTAGACGAGGAAGGGCCGGTGAAAGTTCTATTAGATGGTGGTCCTGTTGGCTGAAGATCTGATGGTGTTGATCTGGCAAGAGTGGACGATTTGGAAGCCAAAGGCGCCTCACTACCAGAGTCGGGATCCCCAAAAAGAGATCCCGAAGGAGACGTGGTGCGGCTGGAAATCCTACTGTTTTCGCTGACTTGTGACCCTATCGTGGAAGAATCTGGGAGAGCCACCGAATCGAAATGTTTAGGTTTCATACGGGGCCTTTTTTTGCCATCATTCGGACCCTATGGTGATATTCAGAAATCGGTATCCGACCATTACAAAAATTAACCTACCCGTTGATCGTTTCGCTTACGTTTCCTATCGGGAATTGTGTGGCTTGCTAACGGGGTGTCATCGCTAGATGTCTCGTCGATGATTTGACGGGGATGATTAACTTTGATAGACAGTGGTATCTCGTCTGAATCGGACTGAAAATAACACATCATATGAGTTGACCAGATGTCTGAAAGTCTGGGATCGTCCACAAACGTCTGTTTCCCACTGGGATTTCTTAGACATCTTGGATGATCTAGACCTCACTTCTTCTTCTTCCTCCTCCTCCTCCTCCTCCTCCTCTTCCTCGCTGTTAATAGTCAACCTATTCAGACGAGCCTTCTTTGCTGCAGTTTTACCGTAAGCCTTGCGTTTTTGTTCTTAGGATAAAGAATACTTCAATACATCATCATGTCACAAAATTGATGGAAACATACCGATCCATTCAGTTGTAGGTCTCACTTCAAAGTCCAGAGGAAGTATTTTGGACTTGGCTTTGAAGTCGGAGCCCATTTGTTCCCAGAAGCTTTTAAGCATACGCTTACACCCTGATAGATTTTCTTCTGGTTCCCAGCTGAGAGCGACGGAAAATAAATATTATAAACGAATCAGATGTTATTTCGCTAACCTGTTGTCTTCTTCCGGATATCCACCCCACTATAATGTCCATGCAGAAACATATATACGTATCAATGCCAATTGGAGCAAACCTTGATATAATACTCCTGTACATAGAATGAATAAATTGTTTCCTGAACAGACAGGTAATTCAAGCTACTCGCCCAAGCTTCGTCTTCAGTGACCCTAGCCTTGCGAATGAATTCTAATAAAAAATGCCCTCAGCACCTGAGAATGGCGTCGTTACCAAAATGACATACCAACATCATATGTTGGTTCAGGCTCAGGGACTGCCTTTCTCCTGGGCATTTCTACGACGTTTTGCAATTAACTAAACGCTAAACTGAGTTGCGGATTGCTTATGTAACTCACTATGTCTGCAGACGACGCTCTACTAGAATTACTCGATTCTTTGGTGAGTTCCTATATAGTCATCAAATTTTCCAAGGTCACCCATGACATACTGTTGCAGCCATATTATGACAATGATCTAGACGTTCATCCTCAGCTTCGTCGAAAAGTTGAAGCCGAACTTGCACGACAGCCCAAAACACCCTCGGGAGTCCTGCATCCCAAAGTACCACCTCCAATAACTCTGTTTGAAGTGAATTTTGCTAATTGTCTACATTTCCATTTGTTCTCACTTTTTTTTTTGCCTTGCAGAAGCACCCTCTGTTGGCCGCTGAACTCTTGCGAGTCGAGTCACATCAGCCTATTCCCCCATTGGACACTACGCGATATCAGCTCCCTGCTCCTCAAGAAGATGTACCTACAGAAGAGGTATGGGCAAATGCCGTAAAAAATGCGAAAGCACAACTGGAGCATCAACGGATTCGGTACGTGAAGTTGCATATCGTAAAGCTATCAAGGCGTTCACCGTGACGGTGTGATGTTCCACACAGACACACCAACCTTTCTCTTTTGCAGGCTTACGGGCCGAATGCTTGGAAAATTAACAACTATCTCCTGGAGTCCTCAGCAACTCGTTTAGAAAAGGCTGTTGAGCAGCTTAAAGAGCGCACGGTGGATGTCAACCGAGAACGAAAAAACGCACAAGTAAATATATAGTTATACTCATCTATATCATGATCTCCTGACCCTGCATTACAGACCCGTGCTGGAGCACAACTTACCTCACTTGAAACACGTTGGACTGAGCTCATTTCAAACGTTCTCCAAATAGAACTTGCCAATGTTGCTTTGGAGGTTGAGAACGAGCAGCTTGTTATGAAGGAGCAGGAACTAGCTGAACTCTGAGGCTTGGTCCGGTCAATGTTTTAGTCCTGACGTTCCCTTCTTCCACTTCAAAGCCTCCTTTTGGTTCGGCTCGAATGTCTGGTTGTCAGGAACCCAGTTACTGTTCGGATACGGGTGTCTCGTCAATCTCAAAGATACACGCTCTCTGCTGACTTTTCAAGTTATTCAAAATATCTCGCAACAAATTCTGCGTTTGACCGACATGTCTAGCTATATGTTGTCATATACTCACAGCGGGTATTTCTTACAAGATAGACATGATCAATATTTGATCTTTTTGGGCAAGCCAATTCACTTACAGCAAGCAATATTTTTAAGAATTACGATTTGAGTTCATTGTACTCGGACCTCAACACTGTCAATCAATATGGCGATTCTAGGCATTGGCACTGATATATTACATCTCGCAAGAATCTCTTCCCTGGTAAAGCGCAGGTCCGCTGAACGATTCGCAACTCGCATCTTGAGTGAGCTGGAACATGAACAGTGGCGTTCGCTTCCCAACTCAGCAGAAAAACTCAAATTCCTCGCTGTCAGGTGAGAACCCCTGAAATGACTCCAAGTGTATCCTCTGAGTGTCAGTCACTTAGATGGAGTGTTAAGGAGGCGGCCTATAAAGCTCTCCAGCCTGATTTGGAATTGAAGTGGAAGGAAACATCTTTTACCAAAGATCCCGCCTCCAAGAGTCGAAAGCCTGTTCTTTGTATCGGACCAGGACTTACACACGGTGTAAAGTTTCACACCTCTGTAAGCCACGATGGGGACTATGTGATCGCCATGGTAGTTGCAGAGATGACGAAAGACCCATGACCAGGCGACTGCATCATGATATGATTTATGACATATTTATAGTATATATCCGGGACTACATTAATGGTCATAATGGTCACTTTATGTTGCCACTGGAGTGTCTTTCGTAACATCTTTCTCTGCGTTGGATTGAATATTCGATTCGCGATTGGAAGTAGTAGACGTCCGGTTTCCCCATCCCATCCGTTCCCCAACATATTCTTGCCCAATCACTTCAATGCCTACTCGGAGCACATCGACGAGGACATCTTCCACCCATGAATGGAGCTCCCCACCGTTTCCATTGGCGTCCTCCTCTTGGAACGCTTCAACCCATCGAGAAGGAACAACTTGCGTCGTAGTTGTGTGCGTAAGGGAATGCGAGGGAGAGGAAAGATGGAGAAGAAATTGTAGATGTGTGGGAGATGATTTCGAGGAATTGCTTTCGTCAGTTAATTGAACCGGGGGGACAGAAGTAAGATATGGTTGGACACGTAAATAGACGACGCTATATGTAGTGGGATTGGCAGTGCTTGAATGTCGAGCAGGGGCCTTCTTGGCATTGTTCTTGATCATCTCTTCGATATTAGCCTAATGTCGTGGGAAATATGAGCAAAGGTTAAATGACGGAGCGTTCGATGATACTTTAGCCAGTTTAAAGGCGGCATCAAAACCGTCTACAACACCCAAATCTCTTTGTGGGTGACCTTTGGGGGCATCTTTCGGTCGTGATTCATCACCCTTGTTAACAACAAGTTCACCTCCTTCTACTTGTTCCATTACCTGAATGTTTTAGGCTCAGTAAATTTGAGGGAATAGAAAAACTATGCCTTACTTTAGCCAAAGCTTGATAAACCAAAGACTCCACGCCATCGTATCCTCGCATGTCGTGACTGAGCCAAACTTGAATGACTTCATGCTCAGAGATGGGAGGCGCGACGACGTTCAAAATGTCTGTAAAGGTGGATATGCCCACAGATTTAATGTCCTGGCCTAAGACGTCACGCTTTAACCAAGTAATAGCATTTAACAGAATGGACCCCACTAAGTTTATCAAGTTGAGCATTCTTAACGTATTCCATCATGCCTTCAGACCACTTTTTGGCTTGGTCGTTCTTAGGCAAGTTCTTGACCTGTTCGTCGACAACACTGCGAGCTTGCTTGACAGCCGCAGACGCACTGGACCATACCGAACCCCAGCCCCATGCTCCACCATTAGTGGATGAATCTGATATAGAAGCAGGCTCTCCGGGTGCTTCCCCTGACGAGCGGCCGGAGGCGGATACAGAAGTAGAAGCTGAGGCTGCATGTGCGTTCGCTGCCGCAGCAGGAGCAGGGGACGCGCTGCGGCTCACGCCATCTGCACCTTTCCGTAGAGATATTCGGGAAGAAGTACGAGGGGTTACGTTACGGGGCTGAGCCGCAGACACGGTTGTTCTAGTGGGCTCTGAGCTCTTCTGGGTGATCTCGTCCAGAAAAGCAAGTGCCTCTGCTTCGTTTGGGGGCTGAGCACCCGACAAGGGGGTGGGGGCAGCTGGCTTCGACGAAGAGGGTGCGTTTAGAGAGTCGAGATCATCAAGAAACTGCAAGGCCTCTTGCTGTTTGGACATGGTGAAGATGTCCCGATAGCTTCGGCAACTACCGCAACCCGTCACCATGTTATCCTGCGCGAGGAAAGCCGCTTTACGCCGCGTGCGCATTTATTTGACTAGCTGCCAAGTATACTGACGATAGCTGTAGGTCGCATCTGCTGGCCAGAGACGTTTCCTCTCCATCCATGAATACCAATCTGTAGAATTGTTGAATGCTGTTCGTGGGCTTTGTGCACATTTGTAATTTCTCGAGCTTACTGTTCCAAATAGTATGGCATTGCAACCCCACGGTCTGCTGCAGCTCATACCCCCGAAGAGGCCTTCAATGTCGCCCAAGGCTTTGGTATGTGCATATCCATCCTCTCCAATGCCCATCTTCAATATCCTTTTGCTTACAAGGTACAAACAAGCTTGTCATAAAGGCCCAAGTGCTTGCAGGTGGCCGCGGGAAAGGCAAATTTGAAAACGGCTTGCAAGGAGGCGTACATCTCATCGACAGGTATGGAACGCTGTTCACTATTATTGCATACAGTGACTCTTTCTTCAGCGCTGAACAGGCCAAGTATTATGCTTCAAAAATGATCGGGTCCAAGCTTATAACCAAGCAAACTGGTGCTGGTGGAAAAATCTGCAATGCTGTACGCTTTTTGCGCTTTTTGCTGGCACAAGTCACCCATATCTTATTTTGTGATTGTAAGGTCATGCTCGCTGAGCAGCGCAAACCCTCACATGAATACTACGCTGCTATCTTGAACGATCGTGCTTCCCAAGGTCCAGTGCTTGTCACCTCACGACAAGGTGGCATGAATATTGAAGAAGTTGCTGCGTCCGACCCAAGCGCTATCATCACCACTCCAATCAATTTTATGACAGGTCTGAGCTCAGAGGAAGCTCTTGAAGTAGCAGATAAGCTTGGATTTACAGAAGGTAACAAGGTTGCAGCAGCAAAAACATTTCAAGACTTGTACAAGATCTTCAAGGACAAAGATGCCACTCAGATTGAGATCAACCCCCTGGCCGAGACAGAAGATGGTCATGTTTTGTGGTGAGATGCCTGCTTCACATCAATGCCTTCGATCTGATTGCCTTGTAGCATGGACGCTAAGTTCGGATTTGACGATAATGCAGCCTTCCGTCAACCCGATATCTTTGCTCTGCGAGATGTATCACAAGAAGCCCCTTCTGAAGTTGAAGCTGACAAGTACGGCCTCAATTTTATCAAACTTGATGGAAACATAGGGTGTCTTGTCAACGGTGCAGGGTTGGCAATGGCTACTATGGACGTTTTGAAGTTGCACGGAGGTGAGCTTCTATCTGATTTGTTTGTTATTGCCGGAGTCCATAGCTGTTTTATAGGTGATCCCGCCAACTTCTTAGATGTCGGCGGGTAAGTCTTAAGTTCTCTTCACCAACCCATAGTCAAATGTTATTCATGATACACAGAGGTGCTACACCGGATACCGTCAAGAAAGCGTTTGAAATTCTCCTTGCTGACAAGGGTGTCAAAGCGATTTTTATCAACATCTTTGGCGGTACGTTTTGATAGCGCAACTATGTTTTATATCTTATCTTTCCGTTTAGGCATCATGCGCTGTGATTACATTGCTGAAGGTGTCATCAAAGCTACCAAGGAACTTGAGTTAGATATACCTTTGATTGTTCGACTACAGGGAACCAAAGAAGCAGAAGCCAAGGAGTATGTGACTTTAACATTTATCTGGTTAACTTTGGTTCTTTCTGACGAGCATCTTGTACGTATAATCCAGATTGATTCGACAATCTGGTCTCAAGATCTTCGCTTTCGATGGTCTCGACGAAGCCGCAGATAAGGCTGTTGAGGCTGCATTGCCAGGGCGGTCGAGAGTCTAGTTGGAAAGCCCTCTTGGGGCCACAGCACACACTATTTAGATGCTTTGCACTTTTGGGGTATCTTACATATCATAACTTGTAGAAGGGATTAAATCCACGAAAATTTTCCACTCGTGTTCATGTTTTAACCTCTAATTAGGCGTCAATGTGCATTATTATCGTCTGTAGCATAAGCAAAGTCTTGTGGGAGAACTGCTGGTCTGAGTCCATTTAACATTTGAGAACGAAATCCTCAATGTTTGCTTGCCATCCTCCTATGGTATTCATTTGGCTGTTAAATTAACGCTTAGTGCTCACAAAAGTCAAATAATGCGACATTGTTGACCGTAGAAGTAAGGAAAAGTGCTTCGATATACAGTCGAGTCAGGAAAAAAAAATGCATCGAAATGAACAACTGTAAAATAAACATGGGTTATGATTGAAACACAAACGACGTGCTTGGCACTGATTGATAGCTACCACCATGGGGTGGTAGTGGAGGGTAACCTTCGTAGCCAGGACGTGGCACCATGCCGCCTCTTCCTGCGCCAACAGGGACAGCATACATGGCCGGCGCCTGCCCAGACTGGGGCGAGGAAAACATATGCATATGTTGCACTGTGTGAGCAACAGGGTGCGCATGGCTCAAATGCGGCGATCGGATATGCATGTGACTTTGCATATCCATCGGGTGGCCATGATACATGCTTGGGGCCGAAGACGGAGGGGGAACACCAGGACTGGCGACCGACATACGCCGATGCACCATCTGACCTGTTACTCCTGGCGCTGTGCCAGGAGGAGGCGACGGGTACATCATCTGTGGGGGAATGGCCCCTGGGCGTATGAAAGAGCCCGGCTGTGAAGGAGGAGGCGGGGGTGTTGAAAGCCACATCCCATGAGCAATTGGTGGCGATGGGCCGCTTACTGTCATTCGATGATGAGCCCCAGGACTTGGAACGGCTGGGGCATACATCATAGTAGGACTGGGAGAGTGGCCGACTATAGCATGGGGGTAAGTCCCGTAGGCCGGTCGAACCCCGTGTTGCGGAGGGAGTGAAATTGCTACCGGCTGGCTTGTGCGATGGGTTTGGGAGTTTCCTGGAGAAAGCAGTGGCGTCTGAGCGTACGATGGCGGACGGGACGATGGGTTCTGTGGAGGGGTATCTGGAACTTGTTGAAATGCTCGTGTGACTTCTTGGAGAGACAAACGAGATGGTGCTGCGGCTGGAGCTGTCGGTGGGGGCGTTTCACCGTCCTCTGATTTCATATCCTGAACAGTAAAAGGGATTGACGGAAGGTCATCCGCAATCCCTTTGAGTGAGTTCGACGTGCTTCCTGCCGGTCGAACTGACGCCTGCGACCAAACCGCTTTCAGGTGCTCTGGATCCGGGGCGCTCCTGGCAGGCAAATCTTTCAAAGAAAAATTTAGAGGTGATTTGCCCCATGCAGAAGTGGCATGGGCAGACGGCGGTGTCACAGGCCTATTTCCAGGTCTCTGAAAGCAGCCAAGAAATTCTCCAGAAATGATCTATTTTATAAATAAGATAGAAACACTTACCGAGTCATCGGAATTCTTACTCTCAGGTTTATTATCAACATGACGGGGTAATGACGCTTCAGGGGGCCCTCTCGACGACCGTCCAATTGAGCTGTTTGGTCCTGGCTGTATATGCTCATCAGAAGTCTTGGCGGCAATATGCTGTTTGTTCAAAGGAGGATCTACAGAATCTCCGGAATCTAGATCTCCAGACTCCAGTTCACTGTTCACGGTGAATCGGGGAAGAGGCTTGTTACTGTCTGCTCCAGGGTCACCACGCGATGTCCGGAAGAAAGCAACATCTCGACCCGAGGGTCGCTTTGAAAATGACGATTTTGTATCAGAAGAAAATATGGTGGGTAGTGATACTGTGGCGGAATGGGAGGGTGGAGGTCTGGGTGGTGTCCTACTCTTGGGGTTGGCGAATTGGGGTAGAGGTGTCGATGGCTCCGGCGGTGGCGAGCGACTGGTTGTATTTAACTGATCGACGGAACTGGGATTCACGGATGCAACACTTTGTCGGTCCTTCTGAAGTGGGGCCAATGGAGTTGCAGACCTACGCCACGACGGTACGGAAGAGTTTCGAAGGCGATCGATCGACACCGGAGGAGAGGGGATAACTGCAGTATGCTGAACAGACGTTCCTGATGGAAGTCTGATTTTGACACCAGCTGCAGTGACAAGTGCTTGTCGCGAGGCAGGGTTCACGGACTCCGGGGGCAGAACGGTGTCCACAACGGGAGATTTTACTATCCGTCTGTTTGGCAATATCACACGGAGTTTGCCTCCCTTCACTGCAAATTTTCTGTGAAAAATTTCATCACGAGAAAGTTCCCGTTTGTTCATCCCTTCCACTGGGGGATCCCAAGAGAGAATATCCCATCGGACTCCAGGATATGGGAGGTTCCATAAATGAAGTTGTCTCCTGGAAATAATCTCTCGAGGGAGAGATTGCTTAGGAAGCCTTACTACAAAAGCATTCCAAGCTGGTTTAGGTGACCGAGGAAGTTCCAGACGAGTGACGTCGAAAACTTCTTTTGGTACAGAGCGAAACAGAGGGGGCGGGAAATTCAGTCGCGATTCCCGCTGTTCTCGCCAAGACCCCGTCGGTGCCTCATTCACCTTGAATTTAGCAATAGGAGATGTTGCCAGCGCACGTTGTTCAAGAGGCTTTTCGTGCGCCTCCTTTGATAAAGTCACGGTAGACAATTCCTGCGACTGCATGCCGTCTAGGGCACCTTTGATACGTGACATGGTATCAGTTAACGTCGACATTGGAGCCTCTTTGAAATGTGACATGCGAGGAGACCGCAAAGCCAGCATGGCTGGCGACACGTGCGCAGACTGCGACGTTGAGCTAGTTGAAGTCTGATCCCCTTGTGACGACTGGCGCTTTAACAGTTGGGGTGCAGTAATTGGCGAATGTGGAGACTTCATTTCACCATTTGAAGCAGCGTCATGAGTAAGAGGGTGGTCCTCATCTGCAAATATCGGCATTGTCTGTGTTCGAAGCTGTTCGCCTACCAAAGTAGATATTGACGTAGATAATGGTCGTCGCCATGAAGGTTGATCAGTCTTAGACGAACGGAACGACTCACGAGGCTCTACGGGACGATCTTCGAAGTAATCGCTAGCAACAGGACGCCTCGCTCGACTCACCGACTGGGGTGGGCGTTCAGTGGCAACAGGTGCGTCAGGTAATGTTGGAGCCCCCATTAGCTTGCCTAGGTCGCTAAAGTCTACGACCTCAATATTTTCGTCCGGGTGAACTGATAGGTCCAACTCTGGAGCTCTGGCAGGCAGGGGAACAGAATTGCGCGCGGAAGGAGGTGGAATTGGCTGTAGGGACGGACGGGTGGAAATGGGCAGTACTGGAGCCGCTTTACTTCTCCATGAATCAGCTTGCGATGCGGGCGTTGCAGCAGAGATAGAAGGCTGCCGTGGTAGTGTGGATGACGACGTACTACTAGGAAAGCCGTGAGGGACTACAGGTGGAACCTTTGAAGGTTTTGTTCGTATGTCGTCCCAAGTTCCCTCGCGATGCTTTTCTGGTACTCCAAGTCTGTTCTGCCCTTCAGGAAGCTTCTCAGCTGGTAGCGTAGATGGCTACCCGTATATGATAAGTACGTAATACCACACGCAGAAAAAAATGGGGGTGGGGGACTAACTTACATTTGCAATCTGTCCATCCTTTTCAGTTGACGTTACCTCTGCCCTTTTCTTCTCCTCTTGAGCTGCGGCCAATGCCTCGGCCTTCTTTCTAGCTCTTTCTGCAGCCTCCAACCTGCCCTTCTCCTCTTCTTCACCTTCTTGCTTCCGTTTTTTGGCGCGGTCAATAGCTAGTTGCATAGCATCCTTTACCAAAGCATCCTTATCCACAGCGTTCTCGGCGGCAGTAGGAAGGGGGGGAACAAGTGGGATTGATTGTGCTTGTTCAGAAGAGTGTGACACTAGTGAATGCACCGATGCCGATGGTGACCCCGCTGCGAGACGAGTATAGGGGGGTGGCAAGTCTCTTCCAGGTGCACCGCGAATCGGTGGCACGGGAGGTGGTGGCATCCGCGAAAGATGAGAAGATTGCTGACCAGCGTCGCGTGATCGATCCCGTGCCAACGAAGGAGGAAGTACCGGTGGTGGCGGACGACCTATATGCGAATTACGACGCTCTCGATGATTGTGATCATCACGCCCTGGCAGACCAATGTTCGTGTCCCATTTTCCGTCACGACCTCGCGAGCGGTCACGCGTGGACGGGCCAGGTACGTCAGAGCTACTCATACTATCACGTCGGCGTTTCTCCGAGGAGTGTTCTTCATCTTTTAGAGGGCCATGGGACCCTGGCCCATCGACCCACCGACCATGGTCAGAGCCATGGCCAAACCCTCGTGATAAGTTTCCCTTCCAAGGAGTATCCAACCCCGATGCGGCTTTTTGTAGTAGCTGGACGTTCCCAGATGAAGGCTGGGAATGGGGAGGCGCATCTCTACCTTGAAATTGCGGTGTAGGTGGCTGCCGCATGGCTGGCGAATGATCCTCACGGCCATCTCGACGAGTAATTGTTGGACCTGGCGGTGGTCCTGATCGGGGCTTAACATTGGACCATGGCTCCAGACGATTGGATCGTTCATTGAACAATACACGCGACGTTGGCGAAGTGCCGTCATTAGGAGAATGTGTTGATCCAGATGTAGAACCATCAATGGGAGAGGCATTCTGCGAGGGAGATGATCTCGGAGGCAGCGAGCTGGATAATGTAGGCTGAACAGGTGATGGCCTTGCCCTTGGCCAACTGCGATCGATGTCTTCGCCGAAACGCTCTTCCTTAGTCACAGGAACCTGGGATTGAGCAATATCCTTGGATGATGACTCCTTCGTATCCGAAGGGAGGGACATATCCTGAGAAGCAGCGACTTCTGCTTTATTCTCAATTTTGTATTGTGTCCCATCTCCGAATTCAATAACCCCTGCTAAAAAGTCAGTGTCTTCATCCTCCATCTGTTATGCGACGCATCAAAACTGCGAAATGGTCGTCGAATTCAGGATGTTAAATACCTCATCCCAATGACGAGCATTGGCGTCCAAATGGACGCCTCGGAATGCCGCAGCAGTCTCGATCATAGCCTGCGTTTGCGCTGCTGTTTGCGCTGCGGCTGTCTCTGCGAGGTGCTGCGCCTTCAAAACCCTAGTCTTGCGGCCTGTTCAATTTGAGCCCAAACAAGGCAGAATTGTTGCCATGCCGACCCCGTATTGTCAGACTTTGTCGTAGTGACTTCCCAAGGAGGTAGGTACAGAAAAGACACATACCGTGCGCGGCTTCTGCGGCCGTAGGAAAATCATTCTGTATCTCCTTCGCAGCAGGACCACGTCCCAACTCACCCTTGATGGCAGGGGAAGGCGTGATATTACCCCAAACAGGTTTTATACCTTGTTTTAGTGCAGATGACATCCCAGGTGAAGCCGTCGAACCATTCGGAGCAGAAGATTCGCCTGGACGGCGTTTCAACGATTGCTGTAAAGATGGAGCAGCAGGAGGTACTGTGCCGGCCTCGTTCGTTGGCTGAGGCGAGGATGGCGATGGTGTAGGTGTTGCGCTGGTACCTGGAGTGTTCCGCAGCCAGCCAGAGGTCGACGCCGTTGACGGTTGTGGGACGGCGGTCAGTTTCGTTGTGACCAGCCGAGAAGATGCAGGTCTATCATTCGGAGGCGATCGTGCTAGAGTAGATTGAACTCAAATGTCAGTAGTCGCAAAATGAGAAAAGAGCTACAGACAGTTTGGGCTCACGCCTCTTCGTTGACCAGAACCGCTTGCATTTGCCGCACCAGATGCGTGATTAGGAAGTAGGCTGCCTCCCAAGGAAACTCCTAACGTCGAAGACGTTTTCTCGAGAAAACGTTTGTTGATGTTAACAGAGGTAAATCGCTTTAGCGGTGCAGGCGGTGGTGGTTGTGTTGAATTATGTCCCTGTATTGGTTCAGTAGACGATCGTGGTGGAGATGTTGCGGTATATGATGGAGTGATCTCGTGGCCTGACGCGGGATCATCGTCATTTTTGTGCTGAGCTGGATCATGCCCAGGCATGGAAGCCATTCCTAAGGCGGTTGAGGAGGAAAGATCTGCAATGTCGCTGTCTGGGTCACCGTCGCCTCCTGCTGTGTGGCGTTTTGGCTCTGATGCATCACGGCTCGCTCGCCGCGCGTTCACGATTCTGGGTTCGCATGGCACAACACTATCCTCTTTCTTATACGCTGCATTCTCTTTTACCACATTGTCTGCCTCCTCCCCATCCACCCGTCCCCCTTCTTCTAAGCTCGAGTCTTCAATAGGAGTGGCAGCTTTAGTAGTCCCAGATGACAGAGTATCCGCCATACATGCGATAAACGCGTGTCCTTGTACGTGCCGGTCTCGACTTTGAGAGGTTCTGATGTGAATAAGACGGGTCCTCTTCCAAAAAAAGCCTGATGTGTATATTATGAGATGTGAAACGGGGCAGGCGAGGCCAGTATTTGATTGTGGGTATGGGATAAGTGCACTTCAGAATATCAACTACTTCAGTTGAATATAATCACTTACAGCCAATCCCAATGGCTTACGGCGCACAATTGCTGAATGGCAAACTTGTGTCGTTGGCTGTTATGCCAACTTGGATGCCGCGACTTAGGTGGGCGCTTATTGAAACAGTTTCCAAAAGCACAAAACAAACAATCTATGGCGTTTAGATCCTAACGATAATGATTTGTTCGGGAAGCAGTCTACATGTCCGCAAGTATCTTATTTCTTTACTCCCTCCTTGTTTTCAGGTGGTGGGGGCGGTGTTGGCTTGAATTCTTCGGGTCGTATAGCTTCTGTACCTTCTCCGACCATCTCCCACGGTGACTGAGCTTCAAAGTTGCTAAAAATCGCCATAAATACAGTGTCAGGGCACGTGATGAAGCAAGGAAAACCAACCGGAAAGCCTGTGTGAGCTGTAGGGGCTCATACACGACTCGCTTCCTCTCTTCGTCGTATCGGACCTCTGTGTAGCCCTGGAAACCAAAAGGGAAGTTAAAAAACTAATAGGACGCCAGCTTAATGAAAACGTACTGTCAACGGGAAATCTTTGCGAAGGGGGTAGCCCTCGAATCCTGATGGTGTGCACTTCAGTCTACCAATCACGGCAATGCCATGCGACAAAGGTATACGCACCATAGTCCGTAAGAATCCGCCGTCTAATGTGATAATCAACACTCAATACCATACTGATTAGGTGAAAAATAGACACTGACAGATCAGGATGGCCTTCGAAGAATACACCATACATATCCCACACTTCCCTCTCGAACCTGAGCGACTACGCATCAGGACATATACATAGAGCACCAACTCACAACCCACCAGTCTGCGCTCCGAAATAGCCCCGTCGCACTGGGAACTGCGTCTACCTCGCCAGCGTACGTCTTGACACGGATCCTTGCCGCATGTCTCACGCTCAGCAAATGATACACAACCTCAAAACGTTTGTGTCTGCTTGGGTAGTCTACACCACTGACATCCATGCATGCCTTGAATTGACACTGAGAATGATCTCGCAAGAAGGTAAGCACGGGAACGAGACCAGTGGGTGAGACATGTAGTGTCAACTCGTCCCGCAGAACGGAGAACTGCTGGATAAATTTGGGGAGACTTTGGAGAAGATAGGCACCATAAGAATGGAGCCGTGGTGTGGTTTCACCATATCTTGTCAATGTCGGGTTTGGGGAAGTGGGCTCGGTGAAGGGAGAGCCTGTAGCAGTGGCTACAGCGAGATTCAGATCTCGGCTCTAAAAAAAGGGAGAAACTTACCTTGAGGGGCAGGAAGAGAAGAATGGATTCCACGGATTGCAACGGCAGCAATACGGGGCGAATAAGATTTTATAGCATTCGTCGACCTCCCAGGCCTGACTGCAAGTCGAAGAGCCATGGTCAATTTGTCACATACGTCACGTGGTGTCACAACTTATGTAAACGGAATTTAATGAGAGTACAATTGACAGGCTATATTATCTGGAAGGTTACGCAAAAATCTGGTATGTTATGGTTCTCATCTACAGGTGATGCTTGTCGCATGAACAGTGGTACAGTTGGTTTCAATGCCATCAGCGATGTACTCCAGCCCAGTTTGCGTGCCACGCTGCTCTTATCCTCCTTTGACCGATCATCGCCGTTCGGAATTTCACACCCCGCATTGTGCAATTACAGTAATACGTGTCAACAGTCATTCTACATTTGAGAGACTTTAGTTTCATCGACATCACCGGAGACTATTAGTTTCGTCATATCTGCTGTTTCGGCCATTACACATGCGAACTCCCCTCATTCACTTCGTTATTGAAACCTCGTCCTAATCTGGTAGTGGCGATCCGTTCGCCCTCATCTAAGATTCATAGAAGAGTTGTGTGGGGTAGGCAATACTCCAGACTGCTCTCAGTGCACTCAGAGGTCCGTCAGGTATGTTTTGCGCCACTGAAGACGGCTGTCGAAGGGATACTCAGTATTGTGCTACATTTACTCATTCTGTAATATTTCTGTCTAGAGGACTGCACCACTTGCAATATTCTTGATAGAAATACTACAGAACAAGGAGTTGTTCAATTTAGTACGAAATTCCAACACCATCGCATCGTTACTGAATGCACCATTCACAAGACATCAAAGAATCCCATTGAAGAATTTTCCTAGTTCGTGATTGCATATTAATTTGTAGAAAGCACTAACGGACTACCCAGGGCGATTACAGTCTTGATGGATCGACTCCGCCGGTTGTAACAGCTAATTTTATCAGGCCGCATGGCTCAGGGCTCAGGTGATGCCGGTATGGTTATCCGTGACCTTGGTATGTTGTTGCACATGTTCCAGAAAGTCGCCTACTATAATCTATCTAACTAGCCAGTTTATTCATTTTTTCGTAGATAGACACCCAGCTTATAAAAGCGGATGCCATAAAAATTCTCAGGTAATTCGTCATGAAACCGGTTTGATCGCCTTCCTGAACATACACTTTAAATACAATTTAGAGGCTCAAGGAGCTTCGTTATCTCAAGGAGCATTGTTATGGGGTAAGTCGGCAACAATACTATGATATTTTGACTTAATGAACAAGCAAATTTACAGAACGTCTTCAATATGAGGGAGTGTCTCATAAAAAAACAGCGTGTGCAGAGAGGCCTGAGTTTCAAGGCATCATGAAAGACTCGACTCTTGTGTGAAGGAAATAGGGCTTCCGATGATACAACTTCAGGGTTCTCTTGGTTATATTGGATGGCATGAATCAGAAGACCCAGCAAAGTCCTCCGAGAGCGTTCTTCTTTGACCACACATCTTCCCACCCCCGTCTCGTATACCTACCATTGCAGATATGCTCGGCCGAATATGCTTCCTGATTCGATCCGGATATACACAAAGCTCTTGAAGACAATCCGCACGTGGCGTACAAGATTGTTCTTATCGACGCCATCGACTGATGCTCCAACGCGCGTCGATGATTGCACCTTTAATAAAAACGTCCTTGTACCAGAAATCCTCCAGATTTTTATGGCAAGCTTGCCAGAACCTGGCGTTTATCTGCAGGGCGCTCAAATATCATCTCTTTTCCCAATGACTTTGTGCAAGGTTATATCCACATGTATCGCTCACGCCGGTGCGCTCATCTCTGTGAGCTGGTTTGGTTGATATAGAAGAAAAAGAGATTAAGATTAAGAAAGAAAAGATAATCTGCAAAATTGTGTGCAACTCAAGTAAACTCTGTTCAAAAAACGAAGCTGTGGAGTCATTCTAAAAGTATTGACTTCAGATTTTGACTTTGAACCCTTAGTTATTTCACCACAAACAGAGCTTAAACAGATAACCATTTTGTTAAAACAGAGGAAGAAATTGCACATGAGTAAAGAGTAGAGCTACGAGTATGTTGTAGTAGAAACAGTGGAGGCGAGCCAGGAGTTCGAATGATGGAAATGCTATATTATTAAAGGTAGTGTATGGGGGAGTCGGAAAAAGTCCGATTCCTTGTTTGCGAAAATGCTACAGCCACTAGTCCCCTGGGCACGGTTCCAGGGGAATACAAAATACGACGTGTTGAAAAATTGTTAAGATCGAAAAAAAAGGGTGGTAATTGACACAGTACAAGAATGTAGGCGATGTCTGAAATTCGAGGCGTGAGGATGAATCGTGAAGTTGCGCAGAATTGTGATCTTTAGACGCGAGTGCGGGGAGAATTACGAGGGGTCGCATTCCTCCAGGTCATCTTGCGACCTGCAGCCATAGGGGTCGCGGAGAATCTCGGCGTGGCTGGGGTAGCGGGAGTTACAGCAGGAGCCTTCATACCAAGCATGACGCCCCCGGTGAGAACGGTGGTTTTGCCACCATCGTAAGGGGTGACCTCGGTCTTCGTGTTATCAACGTGGACGCGGGTCTGGCGTGCTCGTTCACGGCGTGCGGATTTGCCGTTGGGAGTCGTCAGCGGCGTGTTAACGTCATCAAAATCATCTTCATCTTCGAGGGACACTGGCGCCTGCATGATGAGCGCGGCTGCTGGGAGGAGGACCGAGTTGGCGGCACGGGATGCTGCGTTCTGACGATTGGCGACGGGACGCGGTTTATCAGACGAAGAGGAGACAGAAGTGGCAGCAGTCTCGAGACTCTCGGAGGAAGAGAAGGAGAAGCCGGATATGCTCGTGTCGGAGGAGCGCGAGCTGGAGCGCGAGTGCCTCGTGGAGACAGAGAGGAGGCTGGATTGGGAGGATGATGTAGAGACGGCGGATTCAGGCTCCTCAGGATTGGCGGGTGTAGGGGGAGTTGCGACAACGACAGTGGGACGGGGTACGGATGGGAATTGGTTCAAAATGGGAGTCATCCAAGTAGGGGCACGGATCTCATCGGCGATCATGTTAAAGAGCTCTTCCTCGTCATCATCGTCGACAATACTTTGCGCAACAGTCTGATTCTTGGGTGCGGAGAGCTGCGCGCTCTTCATATCGGCGAATGCAGACCAGATAATGTAGAGCTTGCTCACACCTCCGGCGGCCGACTTGCCAAACCGGACAGAGACGCAGCCGGGGTCTACAAAAAGGTCCATCTCGATGCCACCGAGACAGGCCGTCCAGTCTTCCCAATTGACGCGAGCAGACTTGCAAGCGTAGTAGATGGGGCGAGGAGGGGCACCGTTGGGAGAAAGAGAGAGGCACCGACGACCCGAGCCACGATGTGGCTCAGCAGGGAACCAGTTGTTTTCGTATTGTTTTGCGAGGTTGCGCTCAAGGGTGAAGTGGAGAAGATCTATAGTCGTGACGGAATAACGGCCAATGAGGGGACGAGTCAAGTACGCAATTGCGTGGTAAAGGGCGAAAGTGAGATCGGTGGAAGAAGACATGTCGAGCGTCGTGGTGATGGTGATGGTGAAGGTGAATTTAAGGGGCTGAAAATCGACCGGCGATAGAAGAGTGTGGCTTAACGCGAGGCTGGATGCGTGGATTGGATGCGTGGATTGGATGCGCCTGGCGTGGTGATGTGAAGTGCAGATGTGTAAGAGGGAAGACGTGCAAATGCAAACGAAGTATCTTGGGGAGTAAATGTGAGCCTACAAATATGCGGAAAAAGAGGGGCTGTCTCTGACCTAGCGGCTGTGGGAGGTGTCGGAAGGGGAGAGGAAGATGAGCGAGACTGCGGTGGATACAGCGAGGAGGACTGACCTGAGGATGAGAATTAGGCAGGACAATTGGTGGCAGGCAGGTCCTGTTGGAGGAGGGAAGGTGTTGTGGCGGGGGTACTTATAGTGCGGACTGGCTCTCGTACGGAGAGTGAAAGTGAATGGCAAGTCCCATTGTCTGTCCCAGAATGAATTATTACGTGAACTGACCGCCCTGAGAAGTGTGTCACAAAAAGAAACCTGACCAATTACCTTTAGCAATGTGTATCTCACCTTGTTATTCAGACAATGGGGGTGAGTGCGTCTATTACCTAACTTCGTACCCGACCCCCTTTCAGTCTTGCTATTGTTTTCATGGCCTACCACTCAACGTTATAATAGGTATGAATAGCTCTGTTCCTGGTAACAGCCTCGCTATTATGCTTTCGCATCGGCGTAGTATGTACCTGTCTGTATCACTGCGAGCAGTTCAATGTCTGGATGTGTTTTTTGCCTTTCGGTTTCACATGTCGTTGCACGAGTCTGCGTAGCTAGGCTTTATCTCCCGACCATAATACTTCGTCAACAATCATTGTTCAAGAGGAATGCATCGGGTCATGCATCACTTCTTTTTGTACATGTGCAAGCTTCCAATATCAGGTGGGCAAGGCTCGGAGCCGTTGCCTTATCAATGTTATGTAATCGTCTGTACCCACAACGGTCCTCAGTCCTGCCCGTCGAACCCCTGCTATGAAGCTCACTCCGGAGTTAATAGCGCAGTCCGCCTCCTTCATCAACCCTCTCAAGGAGCGTCAGCTAGACCTACGAGGTGCGTTCATGCTGCTCCGCCTCACTATAGCCTCACAATGTACACACAGGCTACAAAATCCCTGTAATTGAAAACTTGGGAGTCACTAAGGTGCGTTTCCGCGTTCTACCGGGTGTTGTCTCATGGACGCTCAAGACTCGTGTGTTATTCTAGGACCAACATGACTCTATTGACCTCACGGACAACTCCGTGGCTGCTCTTGCCAATCTGCCATTACTAAAACGTTTGCGCACTTTGCTGCTCGCAAACAATCGAATCGCCACCATATCGCCATCCCTACATCTTTCGGCTCCAAATCTGACCACACTTGTCCTCACCAACAACAATGTCATGGAACTTGGGGACTTGGAACCGTTGAGGGAGTTGCGATCGTTAAAATTCTTGAGCCTATCGGGAAATCCCGTAACGGAACGCAAGTGGTATCGTGAATGGCTAGTATGGAGACTAAAATCATTGAGAGTACTTGATTTCCAGAGAATTCGGGACAAGGTGGGACATCGATGGTCGCAATCCAATCATGCTGATGACATTCCATCGTCCCACAGGAACGAACAGCTGCAAAAGCATTATTCCTTACCCCAGATGATCTACTGACCTCTTTGGCCACGACCATTTCGACCACCGTGACTACTGTTTCCACAAAAGTGGCTATTTCGACGGATGAGCCCAAACCAGCAGCGCTTGGGAGAGCGGGTCGACTGATGACAGCCGAGGAGAAGGAGCGGGTGAAGGCGGCCATTGCAAATGCGACAAGCGCGGAAGAGGTGAGGAGGCTGGAGCGAAATCTGAAGGAGGGTTGGATGCCAAACGCATGAGTAGTGGCTAGGTCGTTCTTGTTGTGAGGCACGATAATTGACGGTGACTCGGCGGCACAGCGTTGAACTAACCCATGCGTACCTCTACGGCGTGATCTCAGGCTCGTCGGCCTCCGACATCATTGCGACAATCCGAAGTAAGCTCCGTTTTGCCTTGTTGCCCTTGGAAATGTCGATGAGCTTTTATATAGCACTGATTAAAACTATATCTGAGGCTTATGAATATAATGTATCGGAATAACGGGCTAACTAAGTCACTGTGGGATGTAGACAGTCAATTTACTTTGTCGCCTCTGGCTTGTTAAAAATTGCTGTGAAAACGCAATTAGTTTCAAAAATATTGACGTATTTAAGATCAAACATCGCCTGCAGGTACCATAAAATTTCCATCAGCTTATTTACATATGCATTCCTTCAACAACTGGACCTTGCCTCCACAGCTTGGTGGAGTTCCTGAAAACCGCGTCCACACCTCAAGCTCGAGGGGATACACAACACTTGTATTTTTTTATTTCATATTCCTGATATCATAAGCGTGTTGTCTTCCTACAGTGGGTGATTAAGATAAAGGAAGAGTGTCGGAAGCAGCTGTCCTTCCGTCACCATCCATATTCACCGTCCAAAGTATTGTGGGTCAACTTTCACAATCGAATTTGGCGTAGATCAAAGCATATAGCACTTCAGAGGATTCGAGCCATTTCCATTCCTTTGTGATTGTCTCGTGTTCCTTAAAACTTGAAACACGCTTTCTTGTTTGGCCGAGAGGTTCTGTGGAGTTGTCGTACCCAGAGAATTATCTTTGCTATCAACATTTTCATTTTCACACTCATTTGCTTTTGATTTGGTCCCTGTTTGTGTGACCATGTTCATTGTATGATCACATGCACTAAATGGCATAACGACCTTGAGGGGTTCTGGGTCAGTCAAGATGTCATCATCCAGGCTAGTTTAATCCATAGAATTCTTTACATTGCCTCATGGCCATGATCATTCCTTTCTCCTACCCCTGGAAAAAAGTGTCAGGTGTTTTGAAAATACAAAGCCATAGTGTGCAGCAATGGCACAAAGTGGTGTAGTTTTGGATGAATAGGACATTACCAATGCTTTTCCAAATAACCTAACAGAAAGTGCCTCATATCATTTTGGCAAATTGAGTTGCTGGATAGTGTGCAAAATGCTTGAGAATGGAATTCCAGACCCTCTTTTGACACATCTTCCTCTTTGGTACCAAAGGGTGGCTGTTAGCAGATGTCCCATTCCAAGTCCACCTCCATCACCTCCAGACACCATATTAGTGGTATCTGCATCTTTAGGTCCTCTGCATATGTTTGCACCTCCAGCTACTCTGTGAACCTCTGGGCACAAGGGATGCACAAGACTCTGGATCTGGCTCACCTTTGAGACTGAGATACCTCAAAGATACCTGTCAGGGTTTGACTAATTTCTTCCCATTTACATTTTCACATTCTGCATCTTCTGATTATGTAATAAACAATGGAGTAGGGCATAGGGTTGTGACTGGTGTGACAGTTACTCCTCAGCTTGATCTCTGAGGAATACTACACCAGGTGGATTAGTCCTTATCAGCTGGTAATTCTTGGATTATCTTGTAATTGTGGCAAATAGCTTTGCCCTCACAGAAGATCAAGCTCTCCAAAAGACATTCTCACACATCTCTTTTATCAATTTTTACTTTTACATTATGTCCAACTAACTGCCAGAGGTATACTTAGACTCTCTGGGTGCCTTTCTCAGAACCCTGCTTATCTCCCAAGCAGATCATCTTTGATACCTACAGTGCCAGAATCAGATCCTTCAGGGTCAGCTGTTAGGGTTCAGTTGGAGATCATTGTCAGTTGTTGTTTCTCATTTATATCCTTCTACAACTTTCCATCACTTTCCATAACCTTCTGTCACTTTCCATCACTTTCCATCACCTTCCATCACCTTCTATAACCTTCCACAACTGTCAGGGTTCAGTTGGAGATCGCTGTCTGTTGTTGTTTCCTGTTTATGTTCTTCTATAACTTTCCACCACCTTC
>QFEC01020382.1:0-33664 GCA_003316585.1 Gomphus bonarii | reverse complement strand
TCTATTGCTTCTATCCCAAAGCAGTCAAATTCCCTTTTCTCTCTCACATCTGATAAAGGTTTTTTTTTTTTTTCATGTATTTCCTTATATAAAACCTACCCAGTTTTTCCAATTAATGACACATTGAGACTTGGGCATGCTATAACTGTGGCAAGTGAGATCATATGTATTTCCATGGCATGCCCAGAACCTTGCAAGGAATGTATTTACACCAACCTCACAGGAATAGCACTTATAGACATGATCTTTGAATCAGTAGTAGCTGCTTGGATGCTCATGAAATAGTACAAAAGGCAAAGGTCTAAACTTCTGAAGAAGGTGTCAGGGGATGACCTGTTTCAAGCCCTGAGCTGAAACAAACACAGCTTTGCCAGGAATGGACCAAATGACCCAAGGTTTTTGGCAGGACCTTCCAAACCTTTGGCACCCTTGGGCTAGAGAAACAGCTTGGCATTTACCCATGCAGTTTCAAAGCTATGAACCAAGATCCAAGGTGGGAAGCTGAGGACCAAGGAAGGCTAGGAAGAGACCCACTTAACCCAAGGCTAAGTCACTCAGGCTAAGGGAAAATACCTCGGTTTGGGTCCCAGGAGATTGGTTCCTGAGACACCTGGTATTTATAGAACCAGTGTGCATATCTTAAGGCCCAAGAGAAGGGTAAGGTATGCTGAGGAAGTAGAGCACGGACCATTGGTATATAGATCAAATGGCTCACTAGCAAGGGACCCTAAGCTTTCCTCTTAGGATTTCCCCCTTGCTAGGTGAGACCCCTTTACTGTACATAGGATGATATCTAACTTAAGATTTCCCCCTTGCTAGCACTGTGTGACATTCCACAAGTGTAACAGGGGTTGCCCTTACAGAAGGGGAGAAACAGGGTTTTTAGGCAAGTCAATGGTCAAGGACATGCCCCAAATTTAACAGTCATATAGAATTGTCACATGAGACTTTGGTGTTGGGTGAAAGTCCTGGTGTGAATACATATTTCCTAATATAATCTCAGAGGGTTTCATATCACATTGATGTGTCTTGGGCTTGATTCGGGGGTAGGTAATTATAAGTGCTATGATATTAGATGTACAAGATATTGCAGAGGGAATCTGGGATCTAACAGTCATATAGACTATACTCTTGCTTGAAGAATGTGGGGAAAAGGTGGTCAACTGATTTAATATAAATATTGTTAGTACACACATTTTTATGAAAAATTATGTTACTTACAAAGATATTGACAAGTGTGTGATACAAGAGATTATGAAAACAATTTGAACAATTAATTGGGCTATTTTTTGAGTCTTTTTCAAGTTGAGCTGAGTAATTTGAGGGGAATAAAGAGCATCACATATACTAAAATAATCACATCATTACAAAAACATTCCACATTTCTAGATAGTTTTAACTTTTTATTTGGGTATGTGACACTTGTTCTGGTGAATAAACATACAGGTGGTAGAAGGCCTAGAGGGTGGAATTAACTTAGGGCTATTGGAGTATTATGGACAGGGGAAGAGAAGGGACAGAGTCAGAAACACATATACAGTAGGGGACAAAACCATTCACATGTTGTGAACACTTTGATTGTGTAGCAAATAATGCAATGATCACATAAGCACAAAATATGATATAATTTATCATGATAGCCCTGCATCTTAGCTTGAGGTCACTCACCAGGATGATTATGTAATTCTCAATATTGGCCAAGATATTAATTATTTAAAATAATCAAACATGTGAATGGTTTTGTCCCCTCTATTTTTTTCATCAAAAAATGGTATATATTAGTATTTGGTATAGCCCCCATTTGCCCTCATCACAGCCTGCACCCTCCTAGGTATACTCTCAATTAACTTCTGACACACCTCAGGCTCTATCTTGTTCCATTCCACCTGAACCCTCTTCCACAACTCATGCACTCCATTAGGGGGGTTTTCATAGTCAGAAAGGCATTTTTTGACAATAGTCCAGAGGTGTTCAATGGGATTCAGGTCAGGAGACTGAGCTGGCCACTTCATGACCTCATAACCATGGTTAGAAAACCATTGGGTGGCCTTCTTGCATGTGTGCTTGGGGTCATTATCCTGTTGGAAAATGATGTCAGTAGAATCTTTACCATAATACTCCAGGCTAACTGGAAGATCTTCATCCAAAATCTGTCTGTAAAACTCCCCATCCATCCTCCCATCAATTTTGACAACATATCCAGGTCCTTCTCACAGCATACAACCCCACACCATCACAGAACCTCCACCAAACTTCAGTGTTCCCTCAACCAGCCTATCATTCAAAGGCTCTCCAGCCTTTTTATAGACCCACCTCCTGCCATCTGACCCCAAGCAATTGATTTTGATCTCATCTGACCAGACAACATGCTTCCAGTCCTCTACAGTCCACTCTAGATGAGCTTCTGTAAACTCCCTCCTCACCTTCCTATGCCTTGCACTAAGAAGTGGCTTCTTCTTCTTCACAACTACCTTCATCCCTGCCTTCTTCAGATGCCTCCTTACAGTTTTAGAGGCCAAGGGTTGATTAAGAATGCTTTTAAGCACCTGGGTGCCTTGGGTCATTCTCAATCTTCCCTCTTTCCATGAGATGCATGATATGATGAAGATTGGAGGGGGAAATCTTGGAAGGGCGACCACCAGAGGACTTGGTGATGTCAGGACAGTGTTTCCTGTGAATATTGGAGATGAAACCAACAGAGACACCAAGGTAGGAAGAGATATGTATAATGGCCAGAATGACCAGATTTAAGCAGTTGGATGATAGTGTCAACTTTGGCAGCAGAGAGGAACTTCATGGTTGAAAACAAGGAGGTATTTGGTGTTGTTTGGATAGAAACAAACCTTAATTATGATCATGTGATGTCATGTGATTTTGAGCTCTGTATGTATCATTTTTTGATGAAAAAATAGAGGGGACAAACTGTTCACATGTTTGATTATTTTAAACAATTAATATCTTGGCCAATATTGAGAATTACATAATTATCCTGGTGAGTGACCTAAAGCTAAGATGCAGGGCTATCATGCTAAATTATATCAGATTTTGTGCTTATGTGATCATTGCATTATTTGCTACACAATCAAAGTGTTCACAACATGTGAACGGTTTTGTCCCCTACTGTACTGTATTACAAGTTACTTGATGACCTCATAGCCATGGTCAGAAAACCACTCAGTGGCCTTCTTGCATGTGTGCTTGGGGTTATTATCCTGTTGAGAAATAATGTCAGTAGAATCTTTACCATAATACTCTAGGCTAGCCTGAAGCTCATCATCCAAAATCTGCTTGTTTGGAAAGAAACAAACTATAAAAAGGTTCACACGATGTCACGTGACTTGTCATGTGATTTCCAGCCCTGTATATACAATTTATTGCATTAATAACTGTGAGGGACAAAACCATTCAAATGCTTCATTTTTTAAATAATTAATATCTCAATGAATATTGAGAGTTACGTAATCATATTGATTGTGACCACAAGTTCAGAAGCAGGGCTATCTCCACTAATTACATCATATTTTTTGATTTTGTAATCCTCCCGTTATTTACAGTACAACACAAATGTTCAAAACACTTGAACAATTTTATCCCCTACTGTACATGGGGGCTATGAAGGACTGAGGCCAGAAGAAACAAGGGAAAGCGACAGGCAAGCACATATATACACTTTCTAGTACTGTACACCATTATTGGACTTGCATAGCATGGAGTGTTCATGGGAAGACTCACACAAACTAAAAACCAATAGAAATAAAAGATGGAAGAATATCCAACAAAAACACTATTTCCAATGATCCTGGTGATATATATGCAGTTACTCATCTGCATGCAATGTGGAAATCCATTACTTCTATCCCAAAGGGGTTAAACTCCCTCTTTCTCTATTGAGTTAGATATGGAAATGTTTCACTGTATTTCTCTTATAAAAACTGCCTGATTTATAGGTAGTACACTAGTTTATATAACATATAAACTCCTCATTATGCTTGTCAAATTCCTAAACAGGAAACCACTGTCCAGACTTGTCATTAAAGGTCTGAAACCACTCAGATAGGTTGTTTATAATATATCTGTTAACAGAGGAGAGTCTGTGAAAGACATTTAACTTATTCAAAATCATTCAGCAAAAAGTGTGCTAGGTGAGAATTAGACACTTGTTTGGGTTTTTGTTAGATCACAGATCACCTCTGACAAATCTCTGTATTAGCATCCTTAGTCATCTACCTTGACGTCATGTCTGAGCCATACTCACTCCTCCATCACACTCCACACCCTTGGATCCCCTCCAAGCTCCTCACATGATATTCTGGTATGTGTCATAGTTTCACATGACCCCCTTTCTCATCTAGCACCCCTGCATCCTAATGAAGTTCTCTTTCCACATTCAGATGACCCTGTTCCATATTAATCCCATGCTCCAAATGTATTTAAACCTCCATGTATTAATAGCTAATTCTCTAGTTCAAATCTTGATTTAGTATCCTCTTAGTTTCCTCCATGAACTCACTCTGCAACATCACTCCACAACCTCCCACCACAACACCTCCATAAATACAAGGACAAGATGATGTAAGAGGGCACAACACATAAGTTGAAGCCAAGTCCTTTTGACTCTATACCCTGGTTCAACTTCAACAGCTCAACCACTCCAGTAACCCCTTTGGACAAGATGTCCTCAGCTCTGAACTTAACAGTTTTCTTGATTCTCTAAACCATCTCTGGAAGAACAGCAAAAAGACCTTTGACAGATAGTACACTCTCATGATTTTCCTGGTCTTTACCTCATTGTCCATGATGTTCTTACTATCCCTGGTGTCAATATCTCTACTGATATAAGGTACTCAACTTAATCTTTCATATGTTTTATTGAATGTTAATGCATGATGTTAGAAAATGTGTTTTTGGCTAAATGATTAAGTCTGCATGTTTGTGTGGATTTATAATCATTTCCAAAGTATTTCATACTATAGTAACAGTATGATTTGGTGTTGGATTCATTATTATACTTTAGCCTAGCAAAGCAGTACTTTAGTGCTAGTATTGGGAAATTGGATACAATTTCTGAATAACTTATAAATTCATTAGAAATACAACTTGTTTGTCTCGGTGTTCAGGAGATTGTGAACAACATCAAAATAATATTGACAACCTATCTGAGCCATTTCAGAGTTCAAATAATCAGTTTGTAGGGTTTTTTCTTAATTGGGATTTTAGCAAAGTACTAAACAGAACAAGGAGTATACAGGAGATATATACTTGTTAGACTAGTGTACTATCTACAACAAACAAATAGTACTTATACATGAGATAGATTTCCAATTGATGATGTGGAAAAACAGGAAATACAACCATTCTGGGAAGGAATTGGGGGTTACTATATTATATGCAGATAGTCAGTCATATATATGCTACCCAGGCTATTGGAAATAGAACTTCTTCTTGGGTAATCTTTCCCATCTTTTTACTCTTTTTTTTTTTTTGTATTCTCCTGAAGTCTTCTTATGAGTATTCCATATGATGTATGTCCAATAGCCATATATGACCCTGGTTAGTGCATATATGTGCTCATTTACTGTTTTCCCTTGTGTGTTCTGACTTTGGATACTCATGTCTCTCGTTTATATGTATATCTCCATTCTTCTCTATATTTTCTCAATAGCTTCCCCTCCATTAGTTCCAACCTCCTGATCCTGTAGCTGCTTGAGTGCTTGATGGCTGGCACCAAAGTCATGTACCCAGAATAGATGTCAATAATTTGTAGAAATATGGAAAATCTTTGTAACGCTTTGATCTTCTTGGAGATCCTTTGGATTTTTATTTTATTTTATCTCCCATCCATATACTAACTACTTTGCTACTTTGTCTCTTTTTTTTTCTTTCTTTTGAGTATTCCCTCTTTTACCTTAGCTAAAGAATAAATGAAAACTTCCTTTTTTGTTTATAACAGTTTGGAGTATCAAGTAGACAATGTATCAACATCCCAGACAGTGCAATGCAAAACGAACCTTCCTAGACTCATGAACGAGGTCGAAATATAAAATAAGCAGACAACAGGTTATACTGAGGGACCCCTAAACAAAAAAGTGCACATGAATCTGGGACAAGATAGATGTCGAAACAATGTTTTCCATAGCAGATCGAAAGACTAGATACCAGCATCTCTCTCAACTATCTCCCCATCTGGTTTGATATCCAACACGCTGGAATTAGACCTGTTGGTGTTTGCAGACAGCATGGGATTGGTACTAGATGTTGCCTGAATGACCGGAAGCGGCTTGCGCCAAAACATTAACGGATTGATAAATTCCTGAGAAAGGAGTTTGAGGGGTAGGGAACGGGGATAGAGAATTTGGTGCCTACCTTGCTGGTAGCAAATATGATAAATGCAACGAGCGAGCCTGTGACAGATTGAATCAATGCAGAAACAAAGACCCTGAATTGGAGACAGTTTAAAGTGACGCACTTGCAGCTTGCAGCAAGTCAACCCACGCTGGGATGGGGTAAAAGGGGTCTGAAAAGGAACTTAAAGGTCCGTTAATGTTCTTTATAGTTGTTGCATATGCTCTGTGGAAAATGTGCATGCAATCCAGGAAATGTTAGCATAAACAAATTCAAGGGAGATTCCATCGCGGAGCAGTGAATCAGAAGAAGAGGTTTCGAAACGCACATAGCGGCCACAAATCGATATATACAAAAAATGATGACCCGAAGGACGAGAGACAGTGAAATTCGTCGGGCCTTGTCTGTAGAGCGGCGAAGAAGGATCCAATGACGATACAGAACGTGGATTATGCACCCTTTGGAAACAATCAACCAAAGGTTAAATATCTAACTTGGGAAAGCCACCATCAAGGATCAGAGTAAGAATCAAAATTAAAAGCATGATTGCGTAGGCGGTGTAAAGGAGACTTTCAGAGTAATATGTCTCAGTTTCAATGGTTTTCTTCAACATGTAGACAGGACTTACGAAGGATTTAATGTTGTTGTTGCCATCATGCAGTAAAATCTTTGTGGCACACCAAAGGTGCCAGGCTGTGAGGACGGTAGCAGTCATTGTCCGACATCAGTACGGACGACGGAATACAAGCCACGGTCGCATTACCTGTAGCGCAGAGAGCGAGAAAGAAAGTAGACATATGTACGGAGAAAGTGCAAGCTATGATAATCCATGAGAATACCACGAAGACCACTCCACTGACTAGAACTTGTGGGGAAAACGCACCGCAGCTCGAGTCCATTGGACTTGCCTCTTTCCAGAAGGCCCGTGAATCCGAGCCCTGAAATCGAGCCAGACCTAGAGAGTGAGAAAGACTTGTCAATGATCACATTTGAAGGTGGTGGTACAATGGTGCACAGCTACCTTGATGATCAATGCAAACATGGCGGTGTCCGTCATGACCTGAGCTCCGGTGGTAAGAGCAGCTTGAATCAGACACTCCTTGTCTGAGTGGATAAATGGAAGTGAGTATCCCGATACCATAGTCGAGTTGGAGCTAGAAGGACCCTTGCGATATAATCTGGTATACTCTTGTAAGTAGTCAATGTTTGGGGATATGGTAGCGCGTAGCGAACCCGATTGAGAAAACAATAGCGGAAAACACCCATGTGAAGCAGAAATTGAGAAAAATCAGATCAGGCCGGGGTTTTCGTAGGAATGTAGAGACGAGCAGGAGGATCGGCAGCCCGATGTGACCACCAACTATCTGCAATGCGAAGTATACGGATTGTTCTTGCCTGAGCTCTGTAGATTGGGGAAATTAGTAGATGGAGGGATTGATTTGATTTTCGCATACGGTTATCGGCAGAATTTAGATTATTCAAAATAACCGTGTCGTTCAGTGTAAGTTGGAGTTGGATATCTATCACTGGAGCTCCGCGAAATTGACACAAGTCTCTCTGGGCTATATAGCAACGGGTCAGATATTTGCATAGAGACTGTGTTCGATGCATTCAAGCCCACACCATTTAATAAATGTTGTATGTTTCCCATATTTGTGTCCTGCAGAATCCAAGATTGTTGGCAGAGATAACTCCAAGCCAGCGTCAGGGTTTCGTTGTGGCAACATTCACATGTCATAGGATTAGATATGCTATCAGAAGTCATCTCTAGAGGCGGAGACGAGCACTCCAGTATTTCTCAGTAATAGTAATAGGTCGATAGTGAGGACTGGTTACATTTAATGCCTTTGCGCCGTCGGGAAGAGGGACAGACAACCCATCTTAACATAGGACTGAGTATTCCGAAGATAATGCGCAAGGATGCCCTTACAAAATTGACAGGCTGCTGTAGAGACAAAGAGCAATATTGTAGCAATCCATAGCATTGTAGAGGAATCAGCGGAGGTTTAATGACCGACTTGCTGTATACTCCATAATTATATGGACAGATCGCCAAGGTACCTCAGTCATGGTGAGAAGTGCACATTTCTACAGTTGTACTTGGGGCAGTGCCGTGAACACTATCGAAGCTGTACGTGTCAATGATTAGTTGGCATGGCGTTGGTGAAAACGATGCACCGTGAGAATCCTTTTGATTTGGATACCGTAACCTGATTTTAGGAAGACTGGCAAGTAACAGCAATTTCGCCCGGGTCAGCTGTTATGTTTAGCCGGGTCGAAACCCAAATGATATTTTATCTTGTCTAACAATGAACCGTGGTCTCCTAGAATCCGACTCGTTGCTTCATAACCCTCAGTCATATCTGCGCTCATAGCAACAATTGATTCCACCATCCAGAAAAGGTATTCTCTTCGTCTTCTTGTAGCTCATCATCAAGCCCTATATTAGCATATTGAGATGCATCCTTACATAAACATAACTTTAACTTCTCAAACTTGAATATGTATATTATCTCTATTATTGTAAACAGTATCAAATAAACAACTGTGAATCTATGGTGCCTGCTTTGAGAAGTTACAGGAAAAATAGATATAGCAAGCTCTCAATATATATACCTGTTAAGGAGTCCATGGTCCTTTCACTGAGGTAGTGACTTGTAACCACTGATCTGATCAGTAACACTATCCTACTCTTATCTGTTAGATGAAAAGAATGACCAGACCAGGATTTGAACCCAGGGCTATAACATATATAGCTATGGTGTTAACCACTACATCATCTAGTCTGCTTGGGTAAGCTTTCAGGTTGACTCATTGAATGAACAAATGTGTCATATATGATGAGTACAGAGCCCTACTTAGTTATTGGATTTGTTAATACTACTCATAGAGCTCTGTGTGTAAATTGTCTCTTTGAAGACTTTTTACTTAGAGGTTGAATAGTATGTGGATTAGACAATCCAACATTATTACCACAGGTGATAACCAAAATTTATTTATTTATATCAAAAGACTTGCAATCTTTGTAGTTTAAAGAGCCCCTATCCCAACTAACCCACAGTCATTGCATCAGCACAAATGAAGGCGGCGCTGCAAAAAGGTGCTTCTTTTCGGCACCTTTGGCACTAGTGCTAAGACTCAATGCTGACTGGTAAATTGGCAGCTACAATGATGACACCTGCAAATCACCATGGAATCAGGGAGTGAAATCATTCACTGCCAAATCCAGAATATTTGGAGGGCTGCCAAGGTCTCAATTAACTTGTGGTCAAGTGATATGCTATGAGAGATATAATAGAGTGATTTATTTATCGTTATTATCTGAGAAATGGCAGAAGCTTAATGGTACATTCTGCTTCTAGCCATTGTGCCCGAGTCACTGGCCCCTGTTAGTTTGCAGAATATGCCTGTGTCTGCCCCCACACTCTGTTATGAATAACATGAGATAATATGGTAGAATAAGGAGTTAGAGATAAATGAGAACAACTTATAAAGCTCAAAGTTGCTCTGAAAAATTTGCTGAGAGGCTCAGAAGTGTTCCAAAACAAAATGAACTCATAAACATATAGGGGGATTCATGAATAGACTTTCTGTATGTTTTCTTACCAATTCATTTTCTTGTCAAACTGAATATATAATTCTGCACCAGTCACATTGGCTTCTTGATGTGAGTACAGTTTTGCATTGTTAGCCAATATACTCTGATACACTGTGGTACATTCTTCTATGCAGATGATTATCCAGGGATAAGACTATAACTATTGTGGGAAATATGTGTGACTTATGACTGACTTTACTGGACAAAATTAAATGCAAAATAAATGCAAAAGTAAGATAATATTTGTGATTATGGGTTGTCATGTATTATTAATGCCTCTTCAATTGAAAATATCCCAGTCATTATGAGTAATCTGCAATGGTATATTAAGATTTTCTATCATTTTGTAGAATCATAGGAATTTTGGGTAAAATTTGGGAGATATGTTACAATTAGCAAATATTCTTTGTGATGCCATATAATCGGATAGGATCCTCAAGCATTTTAATATCAAATCATCACTCATGATTATAAATGTCTATAAAATTATATCCAATAAAAAAAACAAGGATTGTGGTGCATCAACAGGGCGAGGGAATACAGGGACACGTAACTTAGTAACTGCTGTGTGATGGGATGTGGGCCGCAGCACACCTGACGGACCTGTCTTCGAGAAGCCATATCAAAAAGACTGGCGATATTTGTAGTTTAAGGACCCCTATCCCATCTAAGCCCACAGCCATTGCATCAGCAAGTGTCACAAAAGGCGGCGAAACGCGCTTCTTTTCGGCACCTTTGGCACTAGCGCTAACACTCGGTTCTGACCCCTAAATTGGCAGCTAATTGGCAACCATGTCACCTATGTCCAGAATATCTGGCTGCCAAGCTCTCAATTATCTTGTGTTCAAGCGATATAATAT
Organism: Gomphus bonarii; assembly: GCA_003316585.1. Lineage (NCBI taxonomy): Eukaryota > Fungi > Basidiomycota > Agaricomycetes > Gomphales > Gomphaceae > Gomphus > Gomphus bonarii. The sequence goes on along the minus strand of QFEC01020382.1, from coordinate 22,864 downwards.
GAGAGATCTAATGGACTTATTTATTTATTGTAAATATCTGAGAAACGGCAGAAGCTTTTAGTGCATTACGCTTCTAACCATTGCCCGAGTCAGTTAGTTTGCAGAATATGTCTGTGTCTGCCCCCGCCCTCCGTTATGAATAATATGAGGATCAGGGGTAAAAGATAAGGAGTTAGAGATAAATGAGAACAACAACTTATAAAGCTCAAAGTTGCTCTGAAAAATTTGCTGAGAGGCTCAGAAGTGTTCAGAAACAAAATTAACTCATAAACATATGGGAGGATTCATGAATAGACTTTCTGTATGTTTTCTTACCAGTTTATTCTCTTGTCAAACTGAGTAGATAATTCCGCACTAGTCACATTGGCTTCTTGATGCGAGTACAGTTACTTTGTAGCCAATATACTCTGATAAACTGTAGTACATTCTTCTATGCGAATGATTATCCAGGGATAAGACTATAACCATTTAGGGAAATATGTGTGATTAATCAACTACGAAAAGGGAAAGTCAGGTGATAGGAATAAGAAACAGAAATTACTGAGTGATTATTACTAAGCTGCTCAAAATCTTACATTATGATTGAGGATTGGGCATAATAATGACAAAGTTATGGCAATGGAGATTAGTAAGTGATACTTAAAAGAAATGGATAAAACAAAAATAAACAAACATGATACTAATAGATGTTAGGGGCTTTTAAGGTGAGGGTATGGAAGAGGATTTAAATTGTAAAGACAATGTAAATATTGCATGTATATCAATTCATTTTTGGATTATTTTTGAAGTCAATTAAGAGTTGATTGCTATTAGTAATTCACTCTTTATTGACCAAAATTTGTTTTAATGTTTTTTTTTTGGTAGTCAATAAAACTGATTTGATGCTCCTTTGGAGGGAGATGTTTGGACTATGTAGGCTTGTTCCTGTCCTGAAATCTGAATAGAATACCTCTTCCAACTTATTCTAAATGATCCCCAATGGTGATAACCAATATATATATTCACTTACAGCTTTTGAGGATCCAGAGTTGTCAAGCTTATGAGCCTCACCAGATATACTAATATAGTAGTAATGCTACCATAGCTGCCATCTAACATAGGAGTATATAAATATTAGATTTACGAATAACATGGATTTCTTGCAAAACCAAGTTAGCGATTGCATCTCTTCCCCATATAGCATTACAGTTATTCCCTAGCACATCGTTACCGTGACTGTGACCGTTATCTTGACTCACTTCAAGCGGATATGAACAATACTAAACTTCAAACTCACATGGTAAGAACTTGTAAAACCATCAATGTCAACGAGTTTCCGCTAGGCACATAAAACCAAAGGATGCCAGTTGAAGGTTTTGCGTCTGGGGAAGTTTGCCGCTCGTCAATTGAATATATATATCAAATCTATTCAGACCCGTCTGTGTAACTGAGGGATAACCTAGGATCACGAGCATTCAATTCAAATGTCATATAATGGTACGCAATATATAAATTGGTGCTTATTGTTACAAAGCTTAGCGCAACGGCGATTCTTTAAAATGAAGTGAATATCGCTGAAGTTTTTCGTTTCGTTCTGCTCTGCACCATCATGTCATCGTACTGGATTTCAACAGCAGTCTCGACGTTAGGCACAAAATCATGGGAAGCATTATCTAGCATTTTCATTCTGCTCTATACCATCCTTTGGGACACTGGTCTCATATTCATCAACCTTATCGCGCCAAAGAAAAGTATACCCAACGCGCCCTGGCCCGAATTTGTTCCCCGGGAGAGCAATGACAGTCGTTCTCCATGTCCCGGTTTGAACGCGTTGAGGTGAGATGGACACCATTCCATTACGAATATCTCTGAGATAATATATGCTGCCTAGCAATCATGGTGTGTATCGGATATGTTTTCTATGGAGAGTTAGCTGATGAGGACTAGGGATACTTCCTCACAGCGGACGCGGTATCACGTTCAAACAATTGGGAGATGCAGTGGTCAAGTACTATAACTTCTCACCCTCTCTCAGTTTCTTTGTAGCCTACTCTCTGGCAAGCATGTTGAAGAGGAACTATCACACCGACACCCTAGATTTGAATGATGCTTGTGTTCATAATGGCATAGTACGTGAGGCCCAAGTCCAATATCGTCCCCAATGATTGACACTTCACCTAGGAACACGATGGAAGCATGACGCGTAAGTTCTCAATTGTGACTTCATTCCAACACACCTGAATACATTATCTACACCGCAGGCTACGACACTATAGTTCAGCCTGATCAGTCTATCCCTGCTGAGAAACTGATCAACGAGATTTTCGCTGCATCAACGGACGGCAAGAAAATTACCACAGCGGACTGGTCCCGAATCCTCACCGCACGTCTTGCACATTCAAAACAGACTAATAGGCAATTTACGCTCACGACGACTCATGCCCTCTTTGGGGCGGGCAAGTACGTTGCAGTCATGTTGCAATGAACAACTATCCCTGACACTCAACAATCCATGTAGCGCCATGACGCTGCTCAAGGCCATGGGAGGCGACATTGATGTCATGAAGCCATTCTTGCTTGAGGAACGAATCCCTGAGGGATGGATGTCAAACATCCGCTCGCGCATGGGTCTGACACTTGCGGGATTCAATCACGGGTCTCTGGTTATATTTTTGGGTATCGATTCGTCATGGAAGAAGGTGAAAGAAGAGGAGACAGAGAAATAATGAGTCGTCATATACGAATGATTGTAATCTGTTGTCCCGCTGTCCCCGACACTCCCGTTTTTCCACACGATTACGATCAAGATAGTTCCCGAATATGTCGCTCTTGCAGTGTGGTCGAACTACGCCACAATAGCTAGTTACTTCCCCAGATCCCAATATGCCAATTTGCAGGTTTTCATAAAAAATAAAAAATAAAATGGGACGGTGCATTGTGTTATCTACCTTTCGGGAACCTACACAATGCCGGCACTATCCCGGAATTGAATGACAAATACATGCAGTGGGCGAACGACGAACTAGATCCGTTGTGTCGGATTAATTTAAAGTTAGCGGTTCCTCGGAGAAATCCAAACGACTGGGTTACAGTCCAACGCATCCTTTTTTAGCAATAACTTTTAACAAGGACCCTTTTCTTTCTTTGTACTGAATGCTTTCTACATACCCAACGCCACCAACACAGCAACCTTCTCCTCTTCCTCACCGTACAGACTCGCTTTCAAACGTTACAAAGCAGAGCAGCCTCATTAACCCACTCGTTCAGTCCCGAGAAGATACCAAATACGCCAGGGTTGTACTTACCGCATTTGTAACAAATGACGAGGATAAGGCTGCATTGCCACTGGATGTTGAGGAACGTGCACAACGATACGAAGCCCGTGCACGGGAGCTCACTGAGATGCTTGACCGTATGACCTATTGGGCCGAAGAGCTCGTGAGTTGCCGTTCATTATATCGCTCATATAAGCGGATGGTGACCAGCATACGAATTACCATACCAAAACCGTACTGTACGCGGCCAATAGGCCATACTTCTCCAACAAGCGTACAAGAATCAAACGGAGCTCGAGACTGCACTCACCCTCGCACGCTCCAACCTTCAGCTCGCACTCGCCAATAATGAAATGCTCGAAGAAGCTCTCAAACGCGGTGGAAGCGGCGGGCAGGACGTCGGATGGCGTCGTTGGAGCGAACGCGAGGGCGTGCGACGCTCAGGCTCCGTTAAGGACTATGTACAGCATGACAGGCCAAACAGCGTTCAAGATCTGCCATCATCATCATCAATACCGCCACCACCACCCCAGCATCAACAACAGCCCAGTGCTCCCTCACGATTTTTCAGCTTCAAGTCCTCCCTTCAACGCATGTCGAATTCAAGTACCTCACCCACCGCGACAAACGCTTCCCCACCGTATGCTTCTGTATCTGCCTCTACCTCTACTTCTACGTCCTCACTTCTGCCACCTATAACCATCCCATCCAGCTCTCGCGGTCAAAGCCGGGTACCCTCACCTGCACCTGTACCTCAAGTAGCTGCAATTGCCACTTCTGACCCCTCCTCGTCACGCGCCTCATCGCCATCGCCAACACACTCCATCCCTGCAACATCTCATACTCATTCTCCCTCACACTCTCTGCCACACTCCACACAACCAACCCCTCGGGAAAAAGAACTTACTTCCCTCCTCGACAAGGAGCGTGCCGCGGTCAAGACTCTTGGTGATTCCAAGGCCCAGCTCGAAAACGAACTGGAGAGTTTGAGTCAGGCATTATTTGAAGAGGTAAATCTTTTTTTGTGGTTGTGTAGGGTTGGTTATACTATTGCCCTCGTATTTTGAACTATTGCTTCTCGATATAACAAGACCTGCTTTTGGTTTTTGCCTCACCTTTTATTTTATTTGGGTTGTTGTTAACCACAGCTCAACTCACATACTCATTCTCCCAGGCAAACAAGATGGTCTCAATAGCCAACCGAAAGCTCGCAGAAACAGAGGAGGAACTGCGGGTAGTAACAGAGCAGAAAGAAGCTTTGTGGGGTGCACTACGGATTGTGGAGGGTGAAAATGGCACGCTGAGAGGTGTAGGCGGCAGTGTGCGTAATGCTGATTGTAGAGAGGAACAAAGTATTGCGAGCGAAGGAGAGGGACAGCGATTGACAGGGATTGATGCGCAGCAGGCGCAAATATGTCACGATGGCACGGACGCATTGCAATCGGATGAACCAAATAATGTCAGTTTATCTCTTAGCCTCTTACAATCTTCCCAATCGTATCCCACACGCCCCTTACCTCCCTCACAGCCACCTGCGAATACCCGACCTACGGTCCCCACTGTGACAGTGACGGTCCAAAATCCTACGACTATCGACGACAAGGTCTCCTTCTGGAGCCCTATCACACCACTAAGAGACACTAGCGAGGGAGAGTGCCGAGATACACCAAGATTATTGTCCCGTTCTCTCGTGTCTCCATCGCACATGTCTCCAGGGCCAGTCGAGAGCCCTTCGTCAGATGCATCCGCACTCGCTTCACAACTTGCCCAGGGTGATCCCCCCACTGCACCCATGCATCGATGGAGCGTGTTGCCTGCAACTCCCTCATCGCGGAATGTGGTGCGGAGTGAGTTTGAGAATGCGATGAGGAGGATGCGGGAATTGATCGGGGAAGATGAGGAGGTGGAGGAAGAGACAAGTGGCGTTACCAGCGATGGGGTGGCAAAAGATCAGGAGCATACACATGGATGTGTTCCTGAAGGGGGATTTTTTGTAAAGGAGAATCGGAGTGATATGCCCGTGGAAACGGCACGAACAAACGGAGGTTCGAATCCGCGGCGGACATGATTGAGCATTTTTCGGGATTTGATAGTGTTTCATGCCGCAACATCGGACCACGAACTACTTCAGTGTGGATACATTCAGAGTACACCGTTTCCTTGGCTTTTGAGCTTTGCACCGATTTGGCCCCAAGTCATTGGCGAAAATGTAGCGTCCAATAATTGAAGAAAAAAGCGTTCATTATCAGAGGACAATTAGAGCGATTCATTGAGGTAAATATCAGCAGTCTACTCAGTCCATCGCCAGGCAACAGCTGCGTTTCAACCAATTCATACAAAAATTTTCAAACGTTGATTTGAGGAAATTTTAAGACGAGTGATGCAAGTCATTGAAAACTCGTTGAGTATAAAATGAGAAATTATTATTGTTGTACGTCTGACAATTGTAATGTTCACATACAAGAAAAGACTTGTCGCATCAATTTTATAATGGACAACTGCGGAGCTCTCGTGAATCAAACATATGCACGTGTTTATCATCGGTCAATCAGCTGTTCACGCCCTCTAATGCCGGTTCGCCTATGCCTTGCCCATAGATTCATACCTAATCTTCTTCTGCATTTCCACATTTCGATACGCCAATTCCTCCACGACTCACCAGAAGTGGTTGCCATCAGAACATTAATTGACATCCAAGTCAAAAATAAAACAAAAGAACACATCGCCAGACATCACATCTCACTGGTCAGGTGTCGCCTTCCTTAAGGTTTCTTTTACAACGATAGACAGACTTACACAGTGGCAGCTAAAAAACTATATTTTCTGCTTCAGATGACCAGGAAAATATATGCCACAACATCCGTTAGTGACATGGTGTTGTATGACTAGGAAAGACTACAATCACACATACCCTCATCAAATGTCTGGGCCAGCAGCATACAGTAAACAACAAAACTGTTTGCATGTTTGGAAGTTTATTGGGATATTTTGACATTGTCTTGACTGGAAATTTTTTTTACATGTCCAATAATATAATGTAAATTACAATAGAAATATAGATTGAAGCCAGGCCAAAGCTATCTCTAACCCACCCTTTTGGCTAAGCTTGGCCTGGCCTATATGATCATGGCTTGGCTTGGCTTGACTGGCCTGGAGCCAAGCCATGCACCAAAACAGGAGGACTGATGACAGAAGGGAACAGTAAATACCTTTTCAGGATTGTGGAATCAACTGTTGTCGTGAGCGCAGATCCGACTGAGGGTTACGAAGCGACGTCAACAGTCGTAAAATATATTCCCATATTCCAGGAGACCCCGTTTTGTTGTTAGGTAAGATAAAATATCATCTAGGAGACTTGATTTGTTCAACGAAAACTTGAGTTAAAGACTTCACAGGGAACGAATGGGCTGATGAATGATAAATAAATATTCTGGGAAAGCTTAAGGATGGGTGCAGGTATACATGAATAAGCAGCAGCAAGAACATAGGTCTGAGACGGACGTCATCATGGAATGCGGTGGTCAGTGGGGTGCAATCAAGCCAACGACCCATGACAATGATGTTACACAATGGGGATCGTATAATCTGGAACAATATGCACATGGGAAGTAGATAGGCTCATGATTAAGGCAACCCTCGCATGGGGATCGTATAATCTGGAACAATATGCACATGGGACGTAGATGGCCTCATGATTAAGGCAACCCACGCATGTCAGGAACTTGCCGGGCATTCCAAAGATGTTTATCGAGGCAGAAGGATTCTCATGGGTTTGACAGCTTCGATAGTATGACTTTTCACATCACTGATAACTGAGCGACTTGAGCGATCTATCCATATAATTATGGTATATACTGCAAATCATTAGACCTCCTCCCATCCGTCATTCACTGGCTACAATGTTCTGCATTATTACAATGTTGCTCTTTGTCTCTACAGTGGCCTGTCAAGTTTGTAAGTGCATCGTGCGCAATATCTTTGGAATACTCAGTCCAATGTTAAGATGAGTTGTCTGTCCCTCTTCCCGACGGGACAAAGGCATTAAATGTAACCAGTCCTCACTATCGACCTACTAATATTACTGACAAATTCTAGAGTGCTCGTCTCCGCCTCCAACTGTACTTTCTTCTTCTTGCTTAATGGCTCCTACGAGATGTGAATGTTCCAACAACGAAAGTCTGATGCTGGCTGTGGATGCTCTCTGCGTACAGCCTGGGCATGCTCTGGATGACGTAGATATGGGAGAGATACAACATTTGTTTAATGGTGTGGGCTTGCGTGCATCGAATACAGTCTATATGCATATATATGATCCGTTGCTATATAGCCTACAGGGACTTGTGTCAATTTCGCGGTGCCCGAGTGATAGCTATCCAACTCAAACTTACCCTGAACGCCACGGCTACTTTGAATAATCTAAATTCTGCTGATAACCGTATGTGAACATCAACTTCATCCCTCCATCTATTAATTTCTCTAATCTGCAGAGCTCAGGAAAGAACAATCCGTATACTTCGCATTGCAGATAGTTGGTGGTCACATCGGAATGCCGATCCTCCTGCTTGTCTCTACGCTCCTACGAAAACCCCGGCCTGACATGATTTTCCTAAATTTCTGCTTCACATGGGTGTTTTCCGCTATTGTTTTCTCAATCGGGTTCGTTACACGCTACCTTCTCCCCAAACATTAAAACTACTTACAAGTGTATGCCAGATTATATCGCAGGGGTCCATCTACCTTCAACTTGTATCTGGCAGGTGGAATATTACTTCCATTTCTCAGATCAGAAAAGGAGTGTCTCATTCAATCTGCGCTTACCACCGGAGCTCAGGTAATGACGGATACCGCCATGTTGGCATTGATTATCACGGTAACTGTGACTATGGTATCATCACCTTTAAATGTGATCATTAACAAGTCTTTCTCACCATCTAGGTCTGGCTCGATTTTAGGGCGAAGATTCACGGGACTTACGGAAAGAGGAAAGTCCAATGGACTCGAGCTATGGTGCGTTCACCCCACAAGTTCCAGCGGAGTGGTCTTCATGTTATTCTCATGGATTATCATAGCTTGCACTTTCCCCGTACATATGTCTACTTTCTTTCTCCCTCTCTGCCCTACAGGTAATGATACCGTGGCTTGTATTCCATCATCCTCACTCATGTCGGACAATGACTGCCATCGTCCTGCCAGCCTAACACCTTTGGTGTGCCACAGAAATTTTACTGCATGATGGCAACAATAAAAACAGAAATACCAACAACACTCAATTCTTCGTAAGTCCTGTCTACATGTTCGAGCAAACCATCGAAACTGAGACATGTTACTCTGAAAGTCTCCTTTACTCCGCCTACGCAATCATGCTTGTCATTTTGATTATTACTCTTATCCTTGATGGTGGATTTCCTAAGTTATATATTTAACCTTTGGTTGATTGGTTCCAAAGTGTGCATAATCCACATTCTGTGTCGCCATTGGATCCTTCTTCGCCACTCGGCGGACAAGGCCCGACGAATCTCACTGTCTCTCGTCCTTCGGGTGGTCATTTTTTGTTTATATCGACTTGTGGTCGCTATGTGCGTTTCGAAACCTCTTCTTCTGAATCATTGCTGCACAATGGAATCTCACTTCAATTTTTTTATGCTAACACTTCTTGGATTGCATCCACATTTTCCACAGAGCATATGGAACAACTATAAAGAACATGAACGCAGCTTTTGGTGCCAATTCAGCCCCCTTTTTCCTCACTTACCCCATCCCGGGGTGGGTTGACTTGCTGCAAGCTGCAAGTGCGTCACTTCGGACCGTTTCCGATTCATGGTCTTTGTTTCTTCATTGATGCAATCTGTCGCAGGCCCGCTCGTCGCATTTATCATATTTGCTACCAGCAAGGTAGGCACCAAAGTCTATATCCCCGTTCCCTACCCCTAGAACACCTTTCATAGGAATTTATCGATGCCTTAATGTTTTGGCGCAAGCCGCTTCCTGTCATTCAGACATCTAGTCCAGATCCCATGCTGCCCGAAAACATCAAGAGGTCTAATTCCAGCGTTTTGGATATCACACTAGATGAAGAGAAAGTTGAGAGAGATAGTGGTTTTTAGTTTTCCGATGTGCTATGGAAAACTTTGCTTCGACATCTATTTTGTCCAAGGTTCGCGTGCACAAACAATTTTTAGGTGTGCTCAAGTCTAACCTGTTGTCTGATTAATTTCTAGTTCGACCTCGTTCCCCCCTAGCACGGTTCTTTTTGGTACGCAATGTCGGAGATGTTTATACAATGGCTACTTGATACTTAAATCATCTATTCAAGAGATTTGAAGAACCGCCGCTCTCGTGCATTAACATTTAATGAAACGCTTGAAAGAGTAAGGAAGGTTAGAATTGAGCGCCTTATATCAGTTCGAATATAGAGTTCTTGCACGGAAATTTTGTTCACATTCAACCCCTGGCTTCCTTACTAGTGGACCATAGAAAAGCTTTATTTACAAACCCGTTATGATCATAATTTCCGCTGCCAGTGACACCACACGTGACTGGGAAAGACGTTCGTCCATTGAACTACGTCAAACAGGGAATAGATTGTAAGTAATTAGTTAGTTGTATGTATAGAGTAAATACCATTTAGGTTGCATTCTCCGTGACTAGATACATTTCCTCATCCGGAGCCAGTTCTTAGAATATTTTTCCTCGTCGGACCTTTTGAATTCAAATGTTGACATGTTTTACATCCCGCAGCGTAAGAGGCAGTTTTACTCAAAGTGTTTCTTCTCTTCCATACCTGTTCGTTAATGTTTGTCTGAAAACACCCACCATGTCATGGTTATCACCTCAGTCACTTAACAAAAAAAATACCGTTACTGCCCGGGATACCCTTATAAATGCCTAAACGAGCCACGACTCACATCGTTGCTTACCCATCCCTCGCCTAGGTGATGTAAGTCTACATCCCCATATATCCATTTATACTCAACACTGATGGTTTTTTTTTACTTTCTCCGCATAGCATCCCCATCTTCCTTATCCCCTTCGGACTCTTCTGTTGGAGTTTGGGCTGCGGGAGGCAGTTCATCACATGTCACGTATGGTCACTGCAGCCAGATATGGAGAACAAAAGGGTATTGATACATATATTAGCTAGAGTATTTACAAGAAAATAGATTGTCGGTCTTACCTTCCACCCTCATCTGCATATCAAATCTCAACAGGTTACAGGCCCCGTACTCACCTGAATCTGTGTTTATCTGTGACAATCTGTGTTAATCTGTGCCACACATCTGTGCCAGTATCTGTGCCACCCATATCTCCTAATTTATGAAAAATTATGAGTTCAATCCACAACCTCATTTCAGGCATTGCCAAACTCACACGTTCACCACCAAATTGGTTGACATGGCAAAAGGATGCAGAGGTCATTCTGGAATCCAAGGATCTTTTTAACATGCTTGATGGCAGTGTCACTTCACCCTCTGATCCCACCCACCTTCTATTATAGCAGAAGCAAGACAAGCATGCTTATGCCATCATCTACCTCCTTGTCAATACTGATGAGCGACACATTATCACACAGTCCTCACTTGGTTCAGAAGCCTGGCCTCTGTTGAAAGCAGAATTTGAAAAGGATGTCACATTAAATTGTCTTGTCCTCCATAGCAGTTTCTACAACATCACACATGATCCATCCAAAGCTGTCACCAAATTAACTACAATTCAAACTATCTCTTGTCAACTGGCTGCCATTAAACACCCACTTCATGACACAGAAATCTCAGATATGATCCTTCTCCACCTTCATGAACCATTCTGTCCTATCCAATCTGCCCTCATTACACACAAGGAAGAACCAACACTGGATGAAATAATTGCTGCAGTTAAGGAACATGAAGCACACATGGCAATAACAAGCCACTTACCCAATGGAATCAGTGGAATTGGCAAGAATGGCACTGATACTGTCTACTTTTCTGGAAAGCAGTGGAAGCAGGGGAGGTCAAAAGGAGGAGCAAAAGAGACAGATATTGACTCTGGAAACTCAAGAGGCCAAGATGGTGTTTGCTTCCATTGTGGACATGCAGGCCATGTGGCAGCAAAGTGTATTGCTGACATGCCACAGGACATTAACGACAAGATCGTCACAGGCACAGCACATATTGCAAGAGAAGTTGAATCTGATCAGTCCACAGATGATGACACAAGTGAAATGGTTGCATATGCCAAGGAGAATCCACATATGTTTGCCCTCATGGCAAATGGACTCCGACCTGCATGAGATTATAAACACGAAGCTGAACTTGCTCAGGAATTCATGGGATACGCACATAGTACTGTTGACACATCACTCTCAACTACATCATCCAATTCCCAAATCCAGTGGGAGCAAGAAGATCAACAGAGCTGTGCTAGCAGAAGAAAGCAAAGGAAAAACAAGAGCATTAGACTTTCTTCCATGGTATCTGATGCATGGAAAGAGTTTAGAGTGTGCGAGCATGGTTGGTATGTTAAGGATCCCACTTGAAAGGCATGCCTCCACAGAGTGGGAGTGTTGGAGTTTGGGCTGCGGGAGGCAGTTCATCACATGTCACATACGGTCACTGCAGCCAGATATGGAGAACAAAAGGGTATTGATACATATATTAGTTAGAGTATTTACAAGAAAATAGATTGTCGGTCTTACCTTCCACCCTTATCTGCGTATCAAATCTCAACATCTTCTTCTGCTCCCGCCTCGCAGCGTGCAAGCTCACACGTACAGGGATGGGACGCGGCGTGCCGGGGTTCCAGACGAGCGTGAGGCGCATTGCTGTAACCCCTGATATTGCAAGACGATTGCGCGCGGGGGAGGAGGTGAGCCCGGAGGAGATTGCAGCGGCACAAGCTGCTGCTGGGTGGCGCGCTGTCGGGTGCACAGGCAAAGGAGGAGAGTGAGCCTAAAGATGATGTCAATGATATGGGGGACGAGTGGCTTCCTGAATATTTGAAGTATCAGAGTAAAGGAGAGCCAAAGACGCGGAATGGGAAGAAGAGACGATGAAATTTAGTTGATCAGGCGTTACAATGTACCGCTGGGGATTTCATGACTCCAGAAACGATCCGAGGGTTTCTTCTCGGGAGGTGCTTCATATATATGTGGGAATCAAACCTGTCACAACTTTTTTTATCCGACTCAAGACAACACCAACTGAGTTAACAAACCAACATCACGATTTCTCCTTTTTTCTTTTCAAGTTCTCGGGTTCTCTCACGTAGATGTGAAATCAGAACATCGTGTCCCAGGAGGCGTCGTCGAAGCTTGTTCAATTGTGTGAATAGCTTATTTCCTCTCCGCATGCCCCCGCATGCCCCCATTTTCACAGCATCACTCATCACAAGATAGCCTGATGCTACTATATGACAGTGTGTCTTGACTGACTGATGGATCTCACTAGCCTCTCCTCCCATCTCATCTCTGCCTTGCAGGCAAGCTATTCATTACCATAATGATCCATGACCGTGGTCGGATGCTTTTGAGCTCTACGTCAAGCAGGAGATACACGAATGGTGAACCAACCTAAATTGACCAATGATCGAGAAAGCAGCTTGCTGCGAAATGGAGAGACTAACACAGAAAACAGTACTTAGAGCCCCCACATCGATTCGGTGCACATTCAGTTGGACACCTCGGTTGGACACGCCCCGCACTGGTTCAACGAGCTTTTAGGCACCCTCAGGGATCGTTCTGTTTGGAATAGTAATGGTACTAGGGTAATTACTATACTATATCTGAGTTCTAATAGATAAGCACCTGTGTGGATGCTTGCTATGCTCCCCCATATGTGTATGAGTCTGGCGCAGTCCTGCTGTGCCCTATGTGTATGAGTCAGTGTTTGATTTTGTCAACACACCCTTTATTACTTCAACACATTCTTCCTACAACCTGGAATCAAAAACCACCTGCGGGCGATGGCCTGCTCTCAGTGCTGACCAAACGTTTATCCCTCAGTGGCCAGCGAAGGTAGAAATAAAACAATATATTTTTGCCGACCGTAAGTGTAGTGATGTTTTCTTCGCTGATTCTCTACAAACAATACCTCTTCATCACGTGTTTATCTTGCAAAGGGCATCGTCACGTGGCAAGAAGCTGGTCGGCCGGCTCATCTGATATTTTATTCCAGGAGACCCCGGTTTATTGTTGGACAAGATAAAATATCATGAGGCACCAACGAAAACTTGAGCTAAAGGATTTACATGGAACGAATTGGTTCCTGACCACCAGAGGGTGAGCCCAAGGCTCAGAGCCTCTAGGATTCTGAGTCCCGGCCCTGAGTCCTATGGAGGGTTCGACCCGGCCCTAAGGGAGATCGCTGACTTTCCGGAAGTAGTTGTCATTATTGCATCCGATTTGGACGCACGTCCACTCATCTCAACTCGCGATTCTCGCTGTGTATCGCCATTAGAGCTTGTATCATATATCATTTTACAAATTACCGAAGAACGCGTTGAGGTTCGCTGTGTGTTGCACTGCATTTCCACCGCTAGCTTACACAGAGGTATCTATAATATTTCCCTGATCATCAGGAATCAAATCATACTTCTCATCTCTAGGATGGTTACTCTACCAATCAAGTTCTCTCCAGCTTCCCCTTACTTCCATGATCACAACTAAATGCTCCAAATTCCAGCCTTTCACCTCTTAATTCAAGTCCGCAGATGCTAAAATTATAGTTTATATTGAGAATGGTAGGGAAGTAGACTTCTGCCTATCCGTCGCAAGCATGGAGGCGACATCGATGGTCGGTTGATGAATAAATCTTCTGGAAAAGCTTGAGGCTGGGTGTAGAGCAGCAAGACATTGAATGTGGTGGTCAATGGGGTAGCACTCAAGCCAGAATGATCTATGAAGATGATGTTACACCATGAGGACAGTGTAAGCTGGAACAATATGTACATGGACTCATGAGCCAATCAATCACACCTGAGGTTGGTTAGGAGCGGCTATCAAAGATGTAATCGAGGCAAAGGGATTCTCACGGGTTGTGACAGCTTCGATAATATCAGTGATCACAGCACTGCACCAAGTCCAACTGTGGACATAATGTGGACTTCTCGCCGTGACTGAGGTAATTTCGCGATCTATCCATATAATTATAATTTCAGGTAATGTTATTACGCGAGTTGTGGCCCTGCGTGTGTATACAGCAAGTCGGCCATTAAACCTCCTCTCATCTCTCAGTTGCTGGCTACAATGCTCTGGATTACTACAATATTGCTCTTTGTCTCTACAGCAGCCTGTCAAGTTTGTAAGTGCATCGTGAGCAATATCTTCGGAATACTCAGTCCAATGTTAAGATGAGTTCTCTGTCCCTCTTCCCGACGGGACAAAGGCATTAAATGTAACCAGTCCTCACTATCAACCTACCACTATTACTGAAAATTTCTAGAGTGCTCGTCTCCGCCTCTAAATATACCTTCCACCACTTTGTATCTTTGCTTGCTTGATGATCCTATGCTATGTGAATGTTCCAACAACGGAACCATGGCACTGATTGGGAACAATCTCTGCCGAAATTATCATGCGGATGACACATTTATGGGAGACTTACAACATTTAATTAATGGTGTGGGCTTACGTGCATCGAGTACATCCTCTATGAAAAATATCTGACGCGTTGCTATACAGCCCACAGAGACTTGTGTCACTTTCAGGGAACACCAGTTATGGATGTGCAACTACAGCTTACACTGAACGGCACGGCCAGTTTAAACAGTTTCAATTCTGCCGATAACCGTATGCGAAAATCAAATTCAACCCTCCATCTATTAATTTCCCTAATCTGCAGAGCTCAGGCAAGCACAATCTGTATACTTCGCATTGCAGATAGTTGGTGGTCACATCGGAATCCCGACCCTCCTGCTTGTCTCTACACTCCTACGAAAACCCCGGCCTGATATCATTTTCCTAAATTTCTGCTTCACATGGGTGTTTTCCGCTATTGTTTTCTCAATCGGGTTCGCTACAAGCTACCATACCCCCAAACATTAAAACTACTTACAAGTGTATGCCAGATTATATCGCAGGGGTCCATCTACCTTGATGACGCCTATGGAAGGTCCAATATTACTTCCATTTATCCAATCAGACAAGGAGTGTCTGATTCAAGCTGCGCTTACCACCGGAACTCAGGTCATGACGGACACCTCCATGTTGGCATTGATCATCACGGTAACTGTGACCATGGTACCATCACCTTTAAATGTGATCATTACCAAGTCTTTCTCACTATCTAGGTCTGGCTCGATTTCAGGGCGAAGATTCACGGGCCTTACGGAAAGAGGCAAGTCCAATGGACTCGAGCTGTGGTGCGTTCATACCATATGTTCTAGTGAGCGGAGTGGTCTTCATGTTATTTTCATGGATTATTATAGCTTGCACTTTCCCCATACATATGTCTAATTTCTTTCTCCCTCTCTGCCCTACAGGTAATGTTCCCGTGGCTTGTATTCCATTGTCCATACTGATGTCGGACAATGACTGCCGCCAGCCTAGCACTTTTGGTGTGCCACAGAAATTTTACTGCATGATGGTAACAATTACAACAACAACACCGAGTGCAATACCAATAAATCCTTCGTAAGTCATGTCTACATGTTCGAGCAAACCAATTGAAACTGAGACACGTTACTCTGAAAGTCTCCTTTACTCCGCCTACGCAATCATGCTTGTCATTATGATTCTTACTCTTATCCTTGATGGTGGATTTCCCAAGTTATATATTTAACCTCTGGTTGATTGGTTCCAAAGTGTGCATAATCCACATTCTGTGTTGCCATTGGATCCTTCTTCGCCGCTCTACAGACAAGGCCCGACGAATCTCACACTCTCTCGTCTTTCGAGTCATCATCTTTTGTTTATATCGACTTGTGGTTGCTATGTGCGTTTCGAAACCTCTTCTTCCGATTCACTGCTGCACAATGGAATCTCATTTGAATTTGTTTATGATAACATGTCCTGGATTGCATGCACATTTCCCACAGAGCATATGGAACAACTATAAAAAACATTAACGGAGCTTTTAGTCCCAATTCAGACCCTTTTTTTCTCAGCTACCCCATCCCAGTGTGGGTTGACTTGCTGCAAGCTGCAAGTGCGTCACATCGGACCGTTTCCAATTCATGGTCTTTGTTTCTTCATTGATGCAATCTGTGACAGGCCCGCTCGTTGCATTTATCGTATTTGCTACTAGCAAGGTAGGCGTGTCCACTAAAGTCTCTATCCCTGTTCCCTACCCCTAGAACACCTTTGATAGGAGTTTATCGATGCCTTAATGTTTTGGCGCAAGCCACTTCCGGTCATTCAGACAACATCTAGTCCAGATCCCAAGCTGCCTGAAAGCATCAACAGGTCTAATTCCAGCGTTTTGGATATCACACTAGAAGAGAAAGTTGAGAGAGATTGTGGTTTTTAGTTTTCCGATGTGCTATGGAAAACTTTGTTCGACATCGATTTTGTATCAATGTTCCTGTACACAAACCATTTTAGGTGTGCTTCAGTCTACTCTGTTGTCTGATTAATTTCTAGTTCGACCTCGTTCCCGACTCTGATTCTAGCACGGTTCTTTTTGGTACTAAACATGAGTTAAATTAGGCAGTGTCTGGGATGTTTACAGAACGTTTCTTTTTTTGGTGCAGAAGCGTTAGATTACGAATTGTCTGGGATGTTTATACAATGGCTACTTGATACTTAAACCAAAGAGAGTTGAAGAACCGCCGCTCGCTCTCGTGCATTAGCATTTAATGAAACGTTTGAAAGAGTAAGGAAGGTTAGAATTAAGTAACTCAGATCAGTTCGAATATAGATTTCTTGAACGGAAATTTTGTTCCCACTCAACCCTTGGCTTCCTTAATAGTGGACCATATGAAAGCTTTATTTACAATCCCGTTATGGTCATAATTTCCGATGGCAGCGACAACGGCCGTGATTGGGAATGACGTTGGTCCATTGAACTACGTGAAACAGGGAACAGATTGTAAATAAAAAGTTATTTAAATGGATAGATTAATTACCATTTAGGTTGCATTCTCCGTGACTAGAGACATTTCCTTATCCGGAACCAGTTCTTAGAATATTTTTCCTAGTCGGCCCTTTTGAACTCAAATGTTTTTACATCCACCAGGGCAAGAGGCAGTTCTTTCTTCTCTTCCATACCTGTTCGTCAGTGTTTATCCGAAACACCTCCCATCTCATGGATATCACCCCAGTCGCTTAACAAATAAATACAGCTACTGCCCGGGAAATGTCTAAACGAGCCACGACTGACATCGTTGCTTACCCATCCCTCGCCTGGGTGGTGTAGTCTACATCCTCATAAATCCATTTATACTCAACACTGATGATTTTTTTTACTTTTTCCGCATAGTATCCCCATCTTCCTTATCCCCTTCGGACTCGTCGTCTGCTCCCGCCTCGCAGCGCGCAAGCTCACACGTACACTGGGATAGGACGCGGCGTGCCGGGGTTCCAGGCGAGCGTGAGGCGCATTGCTGTAACCTCTGATATTGCAAGACGATTGCGCGCGAGGGAGGAGGTAAGCCCGGAGGAGATTGCGGCGGCACAAACTGCTACTGTGGCGAGTGGCGCACTGTCTGGTGCAGAGGCAAAGGAGAAGAGTGAGCCTAAAGATGATGTCAATGATATGGGGAACGAGTGGCTTCCTGAAGATTTGAAGTGACAGAGTAAAGGCGTGGAAGGGGAAGAAGAGACGATGAAATTCAGTTGATCAGGCGTTACAATATACCACTGGTGATTCCACGACTCCAGAAACGATCCGAGGGTTTTTTCTCGGGAGTTGTTTCATATCTATGTGGGAATCAAACCTGTCACAATTTTTTTTATCCGACTCAAGACAACACCAACTGAGTTAACAAACCAACATCACGATTTCTTCTTTTTTCTTTTCAAGTTCTCGGGTTCTCTCACGTAGATGTGAAATCAGAACATCGTGTCCCAGGAGACGTCGTCGAAGCTTGTTCAATTGTGTGAATAGCTTATTTCCTCCCCGCATGCCTCCGCATACCCCCATTTTCACAGCATCACTCATCACAAGATAGCCTGATGCTCCTATATGACAGTGTGTCTCGACTGACTGATGGATCTCACTAGCCTCTCCTCCCATCTCATCTCTGCCTTGTAGGTAAGCTATTCATTACCATAATGATCCATGACCGTGGTCGGATGCTTTTGAGCTCTACGTCAAGCAGGAGATACACGAATGGTGAACCAACCTAGATGGAGCAATGATCGAGAAAGCAGCTTGCTGCGAAATAGAGAGACTAACACAGAAAAAAGTACTTAGTCCGGGCAAGAGCCCCCACATCGATTCGGTGCACATTCAGTTGGACACCTCGGTTGGACACGCCCCGCACTGGTTCAACGAGCTTTTAGGCACCCTCAGGGATCGTTCTTCCTACAACCGGGGAGACCGCTGACTTTTCGGACGAAATTGTTGTTATTGTGTCCTGTTTTGGACGCACGTCCTGTTGCACTGCATTTCCACCGCTAGCTTACACAGAAGTATCTATAACATTTCCCTGATCATCTACAATCAAATTATACTTCTCACCTCTACTGAGATAAGATCGTTCTACCAATCAAGCCCTCTGCGCCTTCTCTCCCCTTCTATGAGCGCAACTAAATGCTCCAAAGTCCAGCCTTTCACCTGTTAATTTAAGTCCGCAGATGCAAAAATTATCGTTTATATTGAGATAGTAAGGAAGGAGACTTCTGCCTATCCGTGACAAGCATGGAGGGGACAAAGACGGTTGGTTGATGAATAAATATTCTTGGAAAGCTTAAGGATGGATGCAGAGTAGCAAGAACATAGGACTGAGACGGACGTCATCATGACGCATTGAATGTGGTGGCCAGGGGTAGCACTCAAGCCACCATGAGGATAATATAAGCTGGAACAATATGTAATCGGACTCATGATTCAATCAAAATGAGGTACTGACTATTCCAAAGATGTAATCGAGGCAAAGAGATTCTCACGAGTTGTGACAGCTTCGATAATATCAGTGTCACTGCAAGTCCAACTGTGGACATAATGTGCACTTGCCGTGACTGAGGTACTTTCGCGATCTATTCATATAATCAGAATTTCAGGTAATGTTAAAACGCGACCACAGTAAGTCGGCCATTAAACCTCCTCTCATCCCTCATTCGCTGGCTACAATGCTCTGGATTACTACAATATTGCTCTTTGTCTCTGCAGCGGCTTGTCAAGTTTGTAAGTGCATACGTGCCCATTATCTTCGGAATACTCAGTCCTATGTTAAGATGAGTTGTCTATCCCTCTTCCCGACGGCACAAAGGCATTAAATGTAACCAGTCCTCACTATCGACCTACTACTACTGATAAATGCTGGAGTGCTCGTCTGCGCCTCTAAATATACCTTACGGCCCTTCTTCTTTTTGCACGATGAATGAACCTATGCTATGTGAATGTTCCAACAACGGAACCCTGACGCTGATTGGGAGCCATCTCTGCCAAAATTATGTGGATCACACGTATATGGGAGAGATACAACATTTATTTAATGGTGTTGGCTTACATGCATCGAGTACAGCCTCTATGAAAAATATCTGATGCGTTGCCATACAGCACACAGAGACTTATGTCAATTTCACGGAGCACCAGTTATGGATGTCCAACTCCAACTTACACTGAACGCCAGGGCTACTTTGAATAGTTTAATTTCTGCCGATAGCCGTATGCGAACATCCAATTTATCCCTCCATCTAATTAATTTTGCTGATATCCAGAGCTCAGGCAAGAACAATCCGTATACTTCGCATTGCAGATAGTTGGTGGTCACATCGGAATGCCGATCCTCCTGCTTGTCTCTACACTCATACGAAAACCCCGGCCTGATATCATTTTCCTAAATTTCTGCTTCACATGGGTGTTTTCCGCTATTGTTTTCTCAATCGGGTTCGCTATACGCTACCATATCGTCAAACATTAAAATTACTTATAAGAGTATGCCAGATTATATCGCAGGGGTCCATCTACCTCCAACGCGCTTATGGCAGGTGGAATATTACTTCCATTTATTCACTCACACAAGGAGTGTCTGATTCAAGCTGCGCTTACCACCGGAGCCCAAGTCATGACGGACACCGCCATGTTTGCATTGATCATCACGGTAACTGTGACCATGGTATTATAACCGCCAAATGTAATCATTAACAAGTCTTTCCCACTATTTAGGTTTGGCTCGATTTTAGGGCGAAGATTCACGGGCCTTGGGGAAAGAGGCAAGTCCAATGGACTCGAGCTGCGGTGCGTTCACTCCACAAGTTCTAGTGAGCGGAGTGGTCTTCATGGTATTTTCATGAATTATCATAGCTTGCACTTTCCCCATACATATGTCTACTTTCTTTCTCCCTCTCTTCCCTACAGGTAATGTTCCCGTGGCTTGTATTCCATCGTCCACACTGATGTCGGACAATGACTGCTACCGTAGCCTAGAACCTTTGGCGTGCCACAGAAATTTTACTGCATGTTAAGAACAATAACAACAGCAACAGTCAACTCTTCGTAAGTCCTGTCTACATATTCAAGAAAACCATTGAAACGGAGATATGTTACTCTGAAAGTCTCCTTTACTCGGCCTACGCAATTATGCTTGTCATTTTGATTCTTACTCTTATCCTTGATGGTGGCTTTCCCAAGTTATATTTTAACTTTTGGTTGATTGGTTCCAAAGTGTGCATAATCCACAATCTGTGTCGCCATTGGATCCTTCTTCGCCGCTCTACAGACAAGGCCCGACGAATCTCACTGTCTCTCGTCCTTCGAGTCATCATCTTTTGTTTATATCGACTTGTGGTCGCTATGTGCGTTTCGAAACCTCTTTTTCCGATTCACTGCTGCGTGATGGAATCTCACTTGTATTTTTTTTATGCAAACGTACCCTGGATTGCATGCACATTTTTCACAGAGCATATGCAACCACTATAAAGAACATTAACGGAGCTTTCAGTCCCTCTTCATTCCCTTTTATCACCAGTTACCCCATCCCATGGTGGGTTGACTTGCTGCAAGCTGCAAGTGCGTCACTTCGGACCGTTTACAATTCATGGTCGTTGTTTCTGCATTCATGCAATCTGTCACAGGCCCGCTCGTTGCATTTATCGTATTTGCTACCAGCAAGGTAGGCACCAAAGTCCATCCCCGTTCCCTACTCCTTGAACTCCTTTCATAGGAATTTATCGATGCCTTAATGTTTTGGCGCAAGCCGCTTCCTGTCATTCAGACAACGTCTAGTCCACATCCCAAGCTGTCCGAAAACATCAATAGCTCTGATTCCAGCGTGTTGGACATCACACTAGATGAAGAAAAAGTTGAGAGAGATTTTGGTCTCTAGTTTTCCGATGTACTATGGAAAACTTTGCTTCAAAATCTATTTTGTCCAAGGTTTGCGTGCACAAACAATTTTTAGGTGTGATCAAGTCTAACCTGTTGTCTGATTAATTTCTAGTTCGACCTCGTTCCCGAGTCTAGCACAGTTCATTTTGGTATTCAACATGGGTTGAATTATGCACTGTCTAGGATGTTTACAGCACGGTTCTTTTTGGTGCTGCACATGCGTTAAATTATGCACTGTCTGGGAAGTTCACAGCACGGTTCTTTTTTGTACTCCACATGCGTTAAATTATGCACTGTCTGGAATGTTTACAGCTTTCTTTCGTAATGCACATGCGTTAAATTACGTGAGGTCTGAGATGTTTATACAATACTTGATACCTAACCAAAGAGATTTGAGGAACCGCCCTTCTCGTCTATTAACATCTAATGAAACGCTTGAAAGAGTAAGGAATGTTAGAATTGACTACCTTATATCAGTTCAATATAGAGTTCTTGCATGAAAATTTTGTTCAGATTCAACCATTGGCTGCCTTACTAGTGGGACCATATGAAAGATTTATCTACAAACCCGTTATGATCATAATTTCCGATGCCAGTAACAACAGCCGTGATTGGGATAGACTTTGGTCCATTGAACTGCGTGAAACAGAGAACAGATTGTAATAAATAGTTAAATGCATAGACTAATTACCATTTAGGTTGCATTCTCCGTGACTAGATACAATCCCTCATCTGCAGCCAGCTAGAATATTTTTCCTAATCAGACTTTTTGAATTCAAATGCTTTTACATCCCGCAGCGCAAGAGGCAGTTTTATTCAGAGTGTTTCTTCCCTCCCATACCTGTTCATCAGTGTTCATCTGAAAACACCCTCCATCTCATGGATATCACCTCATTTGCATAAAAAAAACTACCGTTACGGAGATAGATATGTTCAAGAAAGGGTTGAGATTAATGGTATAAAAGTGTCAATGACAATGGAATGGTGACCCCTCTGACATATCCACACGTTACATCACATGCACTCACCCTCTCCCAAATACAAACATATACCTGCCACCTCTATGCCACACATGCATCAAAGCCTGTATTCACTTTGAAAATAAACTGTTTGACCTCTGTGCTACCATACTTGTCCAATTTAATCATGTTCTGACTGGGCTTTGCCTAGAAACCACTGGCCTTGGCTTGGCTTGAGGTGTCT
>QFEC01020374.1:0-22627 GCA_003316585.1 Gomphus bonarii | reverse complement strand
GGACATTGACTGAAGGTTCTCTCGATCAGGTATGTGGTCCATCATAGTTGCTGTAGCGATGGTGGTAGGAGATGGCTGCAAGTTTTGAGTAGCCAGCGTATCGATGGAGCGTGGATTTTGAGTGTTGATGGTGGTTATAGTCCAAGAGTCACAACCAACGCGTAGGACCACATGAATTTTTATATAGCTATACAATTATTTAGCTCCGCCTTCAAACTCCGCCATTCTCCCAAATCGGGATGCTCAAATTTGGCTGGGATTTGCTCCCGCGCTCAGCATCGCGTTAAACGAGGATGTGGGATGTGACATGGCGTGACGGATTCGTGCGTTTGCGTGCCATCAAGCAGGTTGACAATTATTCCGATTTGGTACGCAGATGAGGGTGGAAGGAAAGACCGACTTCTTTTCTTGTAGACACTCTAGTTAATATACAAGCATACTATACAATAGCTATCATTCTCAATATCTGCAGGCAGTTATCTAGTCAAGTACATTGCCGGCTTAAGCTATGGCTATCTGTAGTCATAAAGGAAGCATATATGTGCTTACTGAATTAGAGGGTACTCCTTCCAAGGTTATTTGTCAGGGGAACTGCCCCCAAATGATTTCAAATCCAATCAAAAATTAAGATGACAGGGGCACAAAAGACATATAATCTATATTACACATGTTGAAACCCATTTGAGACATATCAGTCCATCCTATCAAATCTCAGTCCATATGAAATCTCCCACTCACTCCTATTACTTACAACATTGAGAATACATTCAATACATAATGTGCCCTCTTACATTGTCTTGTCCTTGTAGTTACAAGAGAGGGGGTCATGTGAAACTATAGAACATACTAGAAAATGATGCAAGGGATGACAGAAAGGCTAACATTGAGGTCTGTTAGGATCTCACCTCACAAGATCCCTGCTTGCTTAGTCATCGTGATTAAATAATCCTTTCACCTATTCAAATAATACCACTCAGCCCTTTTTTTACTCAGCTCAGAGTCTAGACCTCACTTTGTTGATTCAGTTAGTTTCTTTGCACATGGTACACTTTCCTATTTTAGTATTTTCTATTGCCTCATGCAACAATCTTTGTAACACACCTCACCCAAACCTTATCCTTACTCATCCATGTTTCATCTCATCTTTGTTTTAATTCCCATTCTAGACATCCCCTTGTTCTTTTGATTTGAAATTCTTCGGACTATTTGAAATACTAATCTAGGATATAACATGTATGTAAATTAGTAGTTCTGTAGTCAGAAAATTGACTAAGATTACCCTGAGTATTCTGTCAGACCTCACCTCAGAAATTTGCAAACTTACAGGATCACTCACTGTTACAACCTCATGTGAGCTTTATCCAAGAACTCAGCTTGACCTGTTCTTAACAAATGGGAAGGAAACTAAGTTGATACTTGAACTAGCAAAAATCTATGGAAGTCTTGCTAGGGTTCAGCTTGGAGTTTAGCTATTTTCTCTTGTTTATATTCTCATACCTTGCATCTTCTGATTCTGTAATAAGTGCTGGAGTAGGGTATAGGGTTGTGACTAGTATGATGATACCCCTCAGATTGATCTCTGAGGATTACCACTACACCAGGTGGGTTTTCTATGTATCTGTTGCTAGTGAAGCTTGTATAAACTGAGGATTACTGCTACACCAGGTGGATTAGTCTCAATCAGTTTATAATAATTGGAGTATCTTGTGATTGTGGCCTTGTCAAAACATCACCTTCACAAGTCTGGAGGTTTATATACATATGAGAGGCACTTGCCAAAGTTACTGAGGTCAGGCAGCTGAGGCTAGCAAGGGGGAAATCCTAAGAGGAAAACTTAGGGTCCCTTGCTAGTGTGCTATGCAACCTATATACCTGTTGTCCACTTCCTGCTTCCTGAGCATACCTTACCCCTCAATTAGGCCCAAAGGTATGATGACCTCACAATCCATATTCGGCACTATGGTACTCAGGCCAATACCTCAGTCTCTCAGTTCAGGATATCTCACATCTGGACTAAGTGGCTGTTGCTGCACTTATCATCTGAATGTGTGGTTTGGTTTGGCAACCCTCAGTGTGGATGGATCAGCTCAGTATTGGTTCATGATTTGAAACAGGTGGTCCCCTGACAGAGTCAGACTACAGGTATACTACAAGGGGAAAGCATATTATAGGAAACAATGGAAGATTCAGGGGTGTGATGTAATTAATGACAGAGGTGATGACATGGTTGATGACAAAGGAAGAAGATATGAAGGTTCGGTATCATGTGAGATTTTGTGTTGGGTGAAATGTCTTGGTGTGAGTACATACATATTAATGAGGTCTTGGAGTGTCAAGTAGAGCTTTAGTGTGCCTTGGGTATAATAAAAGGTGAGTGATTATGGGGACTATTATATTGGATGTCTGAGATATTTTGGAGGGGTTCTGAGATCTAACAGTGTAGTACATAAGTTGAAACCAAGCATCCTTGCCTCTAAACCCTCACAACTACTTTAGTATCTTAATGCCTCTAATTTAACTTTGACAGCTCAGACAGCATGAAGAACTCTCAGAAATGACCCTCTGACCTCAGACACTACTTTCAACAGACTTAACACCATCCCTCCACCACTTGGGTGCTTGTTTACCAGAACAAGTGTCACATGTCTATAATACAATTAAAATATACTTAGAAATGTGAAATCACCCAAAAATAACATGATCTCTTTTTATTAATCTTTTTCTTTCATTTATAACATATACCCACTGTTTTTATCTACTTTGCTTTTCTTTTGATCTTTTCTGTCCTTCTTCTAACTACAACAATATTAATGAAACTCTGATGTATATAACATATTCTACATTTATACCAGTAGTCTACACTACCTCATATCTGTCCTTCTTGTAAAGCTACACACCATGACCACAGTTTTCAATGACAATAATGACTATCCTATGGTTATACTAGTTGTCTGTGTAGACTCATATATCACATTCTTGCACACCTGTACACTGTAACTGTGTTCCTTGATAACAATAACCACTATTCTATAGTTGTACTGGTTGTCTGTACCACCACCTCTTTATACTCTGGTACACCATTAATACTCCCTGGTGAGTAACACAACTGTTTTATATGAAGAATTCTGTAGGTTTATTTTTGTAAATAATGGCTATACTATTGCTCTATTATTATTATGAATCAGCCTCATTGGCAAGCTGACTAATCAGGGGATGAATGCACATCCACCTGTGCATCAGAGTTTATATTAGTCCAAACCTTCAGGTTAGAGGGTACAAAGGAATTAAGAAGTATTTCAAAGGATAAACATGAAATGCAACTGATAGGTATTATACCTAGATTTGGACATAATGATGAAGAAATTTTTCCAATGGTAGAATTATAACAGAGAGGCTAGCATAATAAAAGAGAACAATATTATTAGATATTGTCTCAGTTAAATAGGGAAACTATTTTAAGATTAATATGGAATGTGTATCAATGGATGTATGTTATGGGATTCAGTTGGACTAGCTAGATGACTCAGAGTCATTGAAAATGGCCCTTTAGCACTTGTACTGAGAGGATGGCTCAGTGTTCTGGGAAATCTGTAAATTCAATAGGAAATCAGATAGACACTCTGTGTGCTCAAAACTCGGTGAGAAAATTCTCAATGTAACTAATAACTTCTCTGAATTTCTTCAGGTCTCAAACAATGAGCCTTGGTTGGGAATCATGATATTGATGTAAGTGAAGTGCTGGTGAAAGTAAGGAGCAGTCAGGCAGATATAGCATGAAGGACTAGTTGTTTTCTGTATCTAGGTACTGCTACTTATATATAGTTGTGATACTAATGGTGTAAGAGCAAAAAAGGAAATAAAATGCTTTGGGATAGGGGCAGCTATGCTCCATGTTATACATATCACTGTGCCATGTATATGGGGCCCACTTTTGATTGAAAGACTCTGAAAATTCAGGAGTCTTCTTTTCTTATATATTTTTTGTTTTTCCTTTAGTTCTCCTGAGCCTAAGTCATGTGATGCAGTCCCTATGAGGCACATGGCATCACTAGGTGCATATATGCATTTCCTTTTGCCCCCTTTTGTTCTTGATTAATCTGGACCTTATCCATACCATTCCTTGTCCATTTTCCTTTGATTTCTGCCATCTCTCTTCTCTCTCCATTGTCCTGGGGTAGTCCTCTATTTCCTTTCCATTCTTTCCACTCCTTAGTCACCCAGGTGCCTATCATCCCAGGGGCAGAATCCCATAGCTGTGAAACATATAAACTAGTATAGAACTATGAAAATTAGAGATAATTGTTTGCTTTCTTTTGTAGATCCTTTATATCTTTGAAAGGCTTCATATCACATGCATATACCAAGTCTGGGAGACTGTGTTCTTTATCTACTGACTATTTTGTGTCTTTATCTATTTTAACTTATGTAGGGTTTGGTTTCTAGGTATATATAACAGTTGTGGGGTTCAATGGAAACTACTAAATGAGGAAAAGTATCATGAGTGGAGAATTTAACCAAATCTAGACCCTGAGGCTGAGTAAAACAATAAGCTGAGCAGAATTACTCAATAAGATGAAAAGGTTACTTAAATCGGGATGACTAAGCAAGCAAGGATCTTGCAAGAAACATTCTAACAGAGTTAAGCCATGGTGACTATCCAATTGTAAATAAGAAGTAAACTTTTAGAAAAGACCAATGGATATTGGATATATGTGGGTACTGATATTTGATATTTTCAGTGTTACTATAGCTTAAAAAAGATAGTTCCAAAGAATGAGCTCTGCAGTCTTAAACCTTTCTGAAAATCCTGCTGTGAGTATGTCATGATAGAGATGGATGATTTCTTCATGGAGCATATCAGCTCAGATTTCTTAGAGTTTCTTGTTGTTGTAACCTTGTCAATAGCATCACTCTCACAAAAGATCAAGCTCCTTAAAGACAACTTCACACACCCTTTACATTATCTGTGGGAATAATACAACTTTTTCACAGTAGTTTGCAGAAATTCAGAAGATTAAACTATATTTTACACTCCTCAGTGGTTGTTAACACTGAGGAGAGAGGGCATATGCGGGTAGTGTCTCACCTGCATATATGCATAAACCAGCCCTTTAGCGCCAGTCAAGCGCCCATATAATAAGCGAGGGCACTGAGAAACTGCCTGGGCGGTTCCTGCCAAATCATGGGGTTGCACCCATAATCTTGAGGCGGAGGCAGAATGGGTGCCACACCTGGTAGTGTACAATAAAACATAGTGAGAACTCATGAACAAAGGAAAGGAAAAATACAAGAAAATTCTTAAAAATACTATGGCATATAAAGAACTGTTCTTGATAGTTTTTGGAGCAAAAAGGTCAGGTATATTAAGTTTGACACTCTCAGAGGTGGTATAGTGCATATATGCACCCTACATTATCATCATCTGCCTCTACATTATAGCAGACTAACTTCCTAAAGAATTCTGGGTAAACAATGTACCTTTCTCAGAGATCTGCTTGCCACCCAAGTATAGAAAGTCCAACACCTAGAGATGCAAAACCAACTCATCCAGAACCAGTTTGGTGATATTCAAATCAATCTAGCCAATGATGCCTCTGCTGCTGTAGTTGCTGCAATACAACACATGGCTGCTCACACCAGTTCCACAACCCTTCCCTCTCATCACCCCATCAAGGCAGCTGATCTTGAGAAATTCAGTTAAGATAGGGCAGATACAGAAGGCTTTGTTATTAAAGTATTCACATTTTTACAGTATATACAATAAATACAAGAAAAACACAAAAACAGATAGTTAGAAAAGAACACAGACACCCAGTATATGCACCCAGAACTCAAGTAGACATAGATACTTACAATCCCAAAAAAGAATAAGGACAATAGCTTCATTTCCCATAGATACAGAATGTTTTAGATACCACACAGCCACAGCACTTTAGTTCTGGGACAAGGAGGCACCTAGGCAGCTATAGGATGGAAGGAATGGAAGGAACACACAGGGTCAACCCTGGAGCATACAGACAGCGGTCATGGTGGAAATAAGAGAGAAGGATGATAGAAACAATATACAAGAGGACTAGAGGACTTAAGAGCTGAGACAGGGGAGAGATGGGTGCATATATGCAGCCACAGGCATCAGCTACTCTATTGGAACCAACAGACATCACCCAGATTCAATGGGACCAAAGGAATAACAAGCATACACAGCAAAGAGAAGCATCAAGTATTCTTGAGGGATACTGATTGGAAATAGGGGGGAAATATGCGATGCAGTGATACATATAGCATGGAGTATCGATGTGTCGATCCCAAAGTAGCTAATTTCTCTTTCTCACTCATAATATGTCAAAACAGCAACTCTGTATAAGTAGTATCTTAGGACATAGTGAAAGAACTAGTTCTTCTTGCATGTAAAGCAGAATCGCTCCTTGACTTCACTGGTACTTTGTTTACATCAATATCGCAATTCCCACTGAAGGCTTGTCATTTGAGACCTGAATTAAATTAGAAAAGTTCTTAGTTACTATCAGAAGTGTCTCACAACATTTTGAGCACACAGGTCCAATAATCAATTTGTTATCGATTTTACTTTCTCCACAGATCCCAGAGCTAACCTCTCAGAACAGGCGCTAAAAGGGCCATATTCACCAATACAGGCCATCAGATAGTTACAAGCAGATTCCATAGCATACATCCCCAGACAAATATTTCATTTGATTCTCTGATCATTACTCTTAGTTTAGAAACCATCAACCACCCCCAGACAACTCCCAATTACAGGCTTCATTTGTGCTGTACAACTCTCTATTGCTGTTTAGCCAGAGTCTTTCACATATGATAAAAAAAAGATATTATTTGCCCCCTCCTTTATTTTAGGAGGCTCTGCAGCAATATGGGCAAATAATAAGACCTGTATGCATGTATCCATCAGGCCTGAGTTTGCTATTGGGTTATCTGTCATGGTCTTATTGTACTGTGGACTTCATGATCATGTCTTTAAATGTAGAAGTGGTTGCTGATAGCTAGGTGGTATACATAGTAACTGCTAATGAGGCTATAATTATTTCCTCTACTACTGCTGCAGTTGTGATTGTTATTTGTTCCATAAAGCTTTCCAAAGCCAAGGCTGCTGCTGCATCTATCTTCACAGTGGCCTTCTCTATTGTGCCTATCAGGGTCTCAACCTGGGATGAGAGTTAGACACCTACCATATCTGCAATCAGGTCTCCTTTTTTTGTCCATGTTGAGGTATTGGAGGATGAATGTGATGACTCTAATTGTCAGGAGATGACCCATTTCAAATACCAAGCTGAAACTGAGCCAGCTCAGCCAAGAATGCACTGAATGACCCAAGGGTTTCAACCCAGGCTCCAAAACCTTCAGGACCTTCAGGCCCACTGAACAGATCAGCACTTACCCACAAGTGTTGGCAGAGGAATTAGTCAAACAGTAGAAAACCACAAAAATCACTTAGACAGAGAACACAGACTTATTTTGGTTAGTATATGCAATGGAAGTTATCAATGATCTGAAGGATATACAAAAAAACTGAAGCTTTATGGCTATTTTCCATCATTCTCCAGTACTTTACATGTATTTCAAACATGGGAATTTGTGCCTGGGGTGATAGGCACCTGGGCAGCTAAGGGAGTAGAAAAGTGGAATGGAGATAGGGAGAGAGACCAGAGCTATGGAGACAAAGGAGTCAATGGGAATGCATCAGATATGCATATAGAAAGGGATGGATAAGGTCCAAAGCAACTTGATCCAAGGGAAAAATGAAAAGAGATGCATAAACATACTCACAGGAGCCATCTGCCTCATTCAGACATGTATCATATGTGACTGGTACAGGGGACTTAAGGAGAAGCAAAAAGAATAATAAGAAAGGAAGGAATAGCATTTTCTCATCATTTTCAATCAAATATGGGTAACATATACATGGATACCCTGATATGTAGAGCTCAGTACCAGCACTAAAGAGCTGATTTGCCACATCTGGGTTAAATGACCTATCCACACAGTCACAGACCATTCCCCATAGAATAAATCATTAGAAACTATTTATTAGTTACAGATTCTACCTAGCAAATCACCCCCACCCAATTTACAACTCTTGATTATAATGTTGAGTAGCATATATACTATGCTATTGAGTGTGTATGGCTCTCCTAGAAATGGCTCTCCTAGAATTGTCAGTAGAATTTTCTTCGGGTATCCTTTTCCATCATCAGCAGACATGATTTCCTGGGCAGGGAGATTCTTAATGTCTTTGCATGCCATTGGTACTGAGCCTGCTATGATGCCTCTCATTGCTAGCCACCTGATACTTGCCTTCAAGCTCTTCAGATCTGACATTTTGAACATCCTAAGTCAATTGCTGTCTTCTGCTAAATGCAACTATTGGTGTCTAGGATCAATTGGTGCTGAGCCAGTTATGGTGCCTCTTATTGCTGGCCACTTGATATTATCCTTCAGGCTCTTCAGGGTTGATATTTTGTTACATTGTTAAGTCTGGAGTCAAAGACATCTTGTCTGGAGGTTTTCTAGAGTGATTGAGCTGTTGAAGTCAAACTGGGGTACAGAGTCAAAAGGACTTGGCTTCAACTTATGTGTTATGCCCTCTTACATCATCTGTTCTTGTATTTTACAGAGTTGTTGGAGCAGAGTTGTGGAGTGAGTACAGAGGTAATGAGGAGGAGATTGTATCAATATTCAAACTAAAGCACTAGCTACAAATACATAGAGGCTTAAATACATTCAGAGCATGGGATTAATATGGAGCAGGGTCATCTGAATGCAGAAGCATAACTACATCAGGATGCAAGGGTGTTAAATGAGGGATGGGATCATATGGAACTATGGAACATACTAGAAAATGGCATAGAAGATAATAAAAGGGATGATAAGGTCCATGTGTTGGATTGATGACATGGTGAGGATGACAGATGTGGAGTATGGAGTGTATGGAGGTCATGTGGAGAGCATGGAGGGTGTCCAAGGTGCAGAACACAATGGAAGGTTAAGTTTGGGCCAGAGGGGCACAGAAGTGGATGATTAAGGGTGCAGAGGTGATCTGGAATCTAATATACATCCTAGGTCAGTTGAAATCTTTTACTGAATGGGCCATTGGTGTCTAGTGTTGATTGAGCCAGGTTGGATATCAGCACCACTCAATGAGTGGGGGTGATATGTCTTTGTCCTGGGCCATCTGATATGTCTTTCTCATTTCTCTACACTCTATCATTCTGGGATTCTTGGTGGAGCCCTGTCATGGCCTTAGAAGGTCTATGGGGGAGTACATGGATTACACATTACAGAGGGTTTTTTATGCTACACACTCTTTAGGGTAGTGGTGGTAAGTACACTTACCTTGGGAAAATTTATGCGCTTTGTGGGTAAATCTCGTAAACGAGGCTGGTCCAGGGATTTGGCCAGCCCCGATGGTATTTGCTCAGCACTTTGGGGCGCTTGGGCACTTGCGTCAGATCCCTGCCCTGTACTGACCTTTTTTTCTCTTGAGGACATGTAGCTACATTGTGTAGTATACCTAGTTTGCTTCAACCAATTTCTTTGATTTTATATATAACGTGTGAGCCCCATGAATGGTCTGAACACAGCATGTGTGACTCTTTTGGCCCCCAAATGGGGAGCATACATGTCCCCAGCAAGAGGTGTGAGGGGAAAAAAATTATGCATTTTGGCATGTGCAGCTCATTCAGCAATGGGGAAGAGCATGCGTGAGGTTTCCCAGTGAGCAGGGACTTGTGAGTGTGGAATTTACAGATAAGTCGCTGGTAAGTGGAGGTAAGTGTAGCGGTAAGCAGATTTATGCCAGATTTACATGTAAATTTACAGGCCAGAAAAAACAAAACGAGGCATCCTGGGTGGGCGCACCTGCCATCAATCACAAGTAGGGGTACACAGCCAGAGCTTCACATGCTAAATTTTTTTTTCACTATATACATAACATTGCTTTTCGACAAACCATCTAATGGATAATCCTTCCTTCAGCTTTCAAGTCCAACTGCACGCACCCATGGCAAGTTCCAAGGATTGTCTTCACCATTCAACAGTCAACTTGCTGTTCTTGGATTTCTAGAAGGCTACCTCAAGACTACCTCCTACCTCATGCCACTCCCATGGAACAACCTTGAGGATCTCAAGCGTCGTGCTCACGTGGTCCCGTTGCCTATCTCTGTGACACAAATTTCATATGGAGGCCAGGGAAAGGTATGCCCGTTTCCAGGTATTCATTTGGTTTGCACCTGAAATTTATTTGCCCAGAACACTACAAATCAAAATTGAAATCTGGGAGGTCAAGTCTGGGTCACACTGGACACAAAACTTCTGTTGGCAGACAAAACTTACAGAAGACACAGTGAGTGCTCAAATCAATGGGGATGATACACACTGGCTAACTAGAAACCACCGATGATACAGGGCTCTTTGTTTCATGTGAGATCACCTGGATTTCTAGCTGTAGCTGGCCACTTGTGCAGGAACTTGGCCTCATCTCCCTTGCACCTAGTGAGTTAACATATTATTTAGTTGCCTTATGTGGTGAAAGGAAAGCTGAAAGGAATATTTGCTTACACATCCAAAAATTCAATGGTGACCATTTTTCACTTTCCGTATTGCACACCAAAGCGTTCTTGGTTTCTACCAGTATACCAGGCTGGATCCCAATCCTTGAGAGGGATGGAATGGCTGCAGGAGAGATCAGCTTTTTCCCAGTCACATACCACCTGTTTCCAGCACATGTTCATGGGACCCATGTGTGGCAGTGGTGGTATACAAATCCCTGGTGGGATTATGCCATGCTGGGAGGTAGGTGTGATGGTTGAAGGCTCAATGCCACTGGCAGCTGATCCTATAGTGACAGGTGGGTTGTGTTCTCCATGCCGGTGTGGTGAAGGTCCATTGGGACTTGTTTCTCCAAGTGAATGGTATGTATCAACAATTCTTGATACCATAGTCTCAACTTGTGTGCTGACAATTACCTGCACCTCTTGCTTTGTTGCAGGTTGGTCCTCTGATCACTCACCAAGGAAAGATCTACCAGCCTCTTTAGGAATAGGGCAGAGGGCATCACCATGGCCTTCTTCATAGTAGTCAAGTTCATCTAAGAGATACCTTATGAGTGTATCTCACTGAAAAAAAAATAAGAACATGTTTCTAGCTAAAGGAAAAAAGGTGAAAAACACACACATGTTCTCCTTCAGCCCATCCACCCCACCAGCGAATGGTAGCTAAGCTCCAATGCTTTCCAATTGGTGCATACATGAAACGATATTGAGCCCCACCTCAACGAAAGCAGTGTGTGGTTAAACAGCTTGTCCCAAGCTTGATACCTGCACCAGCAACAAACTCATCTAGCCATTTTTGGATGGTATCATGTGAGATAGGTAAACAAGGCTGAACCAGCCCCCATGCAATTACAGATGGGAAAATATAGTCTGCCTCTTGAAGGTCACAACCATATACAAATGCATGAAGGAATACCAGCCACTCTTGCAAGTGGGACTCCATATCAACAGTAGGCATCTCACATTGTGGATGTATCTCATAGCAATGACCCTGCAAATCAGCTTCTTTACTTAGCTTGTTTTGCCAGCCTTTCTGATTTTCCAAAGTGATCAGGAGGTGTCAGAATTTATACCTATCATCTGTCCAGGCATTCTCAAGAACATGTCTGCATTGGAGCTTGGCAAGCTCAAAATTCCTGAAATGCATGTAAATTAGTGTCAATTAATACCATAAAAGATTCAAAATCAGCTTACCTGGTCCAGATAGTCCAGCCACTTGTTGCAAATGCACACATAAAATAATGTTTTGTCGCTTTAGGAAGGCAATTATATAGTCTTCTCTAGAGTGTGCCCAATTCTCACAGTGTGGTAGGAGGGCACTGTGCATTGGACCAACCCATTATTATATCCATGTATTTTTTGCTCATTGCACAAGAATGGGAACGTGTTCCTTCGGTGTTCTGTCAATTTTTCACTGCTGAAATAACTTCATCTACTTTGGTTGACAAGGCTGGATTTCCATGAGCAAGTTGTCGTTCTGCATCCCAGACCCAGCATCCTTGGTAACAGCCATTTGGATCACTATCATTACATTAGAAACCTTTAACAGAGTAAGGTTAGAAGAGTCACATATGCTTGGTACCACAATATCTTGAATGCAGAATAGATCTGCCAAGCTGTGGCAGGGCCACATGAGTCTTCCCCAAAGCACTTGGATGCAATAAATAATGCCAGAACCCAGGGAGAGGCTTGGGTAGGCTTCTTGTCAAATGCACCCACCAGATCTTCTACAGCCCAGTGTTGTAAGCTGCCATTAACATGATCAGGACATCCTGGAGGGACCTCCATCCTAGCCTCAGACTGCATAAGTTCTTTCAACCACATATAACCCTGTTGCCGGTGTTGTTTGTATTTTTCAGTCATAGCTGGTGCTTTGCCAAACCTTTTCTTCAGCTCTTCTTTACCTGCAGCTAGCCAGGTGAGGCTTGCTGTTGATGCTACACTGGCTGTCTTCTGTCTCTTCTGTCCTGCAGATGGGGTTACTACAGGAGGCATGGTTATAACAGTGACTGGTAATTGGGTGTGACAGTGTGACAGCAGCAGCAATGTGCCCAGCAACCAACCACCAACAGTGGGTGCAATAACACAATGTGAGTGTGTCAGGTGCAGGTGCAGTGGGTGCAGGTGCAGCAAACGACAGGTATGGCAGGTGTGGTGAATGATGGGTGTGGTGGGTGCAGCCAACGGCGAATGAGGATGGGTGCAGCAGGTGCGGCCAACAGTGAACAAGGATGGGTGTGGCAGGTGCAGGAGCAAGAAGCGAGGGCAGGGTGTGGGGTGGAGGTGCAAGGAGTGAGTGCAGGTGCAGGAGCAAGGGCGGCAAGAAGGGTGGCAAGAGCGGGGGCAGTGCAGGAGAAAGGGGGTTGCAGCAGTTTGCAGGTTTGCAAGTGCAGGGTGCAGGATGCAGAGGTGAGAGGTGCAAGCAGGGGAAATGAACCAGATTGTCAACAACAAAAAAAAAACATAAAAAAAAAACACAGTTTACCTTTGTCTTCTTTCTCGTTCTCGTTCTCCCCCTCGTTGTTATCTTGTGTGAAGAGAGCGCATGCCTGTGTTTTTTGCTAGTGGTGCATGGTGTCCGCCCTCCGCATGTGTGTCTCCTTTTTTTTNNTGGTGTATGTTGTTTTGTGTATAGTATATGTGGCTCTGTCCGCTTGTGGTCGGGGTCTGGCCTGGCTTGTGAGGTGTGTGTGTGGTGTGGTGGTGTGGTGGTGTGGGAAAGGGAAAGGGGCGACACGGGCGTGCGGCCCAAGAGTTTGGCACCTTGCTTGCCGTGCGGCACGTTTCAAACCCCACCTTGACCCTACACCACGGACAGAGTTAGCCGGCATCCTGGGAAGATGGTGTGTGTCGGCACTTCGGCACAACTTCCAAACCCTGTGTAAATCCAGTGGGGTAAGTATGCAGGGTTTGGAAGTCATGCCAAGGTGCCGACGCACACCAGGGTAAGTACATGAAAGTTTTTCTTGGGGATGCTTATGCATGGGGGCTTCCATAAATGATTTTGGACAAGATCCCTGCACAACCATTGCTCCTATATAACCTAAAAGCATGGAAGGAAGCTGTATCCCAAATTGACTATAACTATCTTTATGTTCTAGAGGTTAAGAGAGCACAAGTATCTCATAGCTCTAATTGTATCATTCCACTCATGCTATTACCACTCCTGTCACTCCCACACCCAGCACTGCCATGCCCATGGATATCAACTCTTAACTGACATCACATTGAAACTCATACCACAACCGTGGCAAGTGAGGTCATATTCCAGCATACCCTGGACCCCACAAGGAGTATGTCTGCACCAACCTTACAGAAATAGCACTTGTAAACATAGTTTCTTAATCAGTAGCAGCTACTCTTGATACTTGTAAGGCAGCACAGAAAGCCAAGGTCCAGACTCCTGAAGAAAGAGAGAAACAGGATTTTTAGACAAGTTAGCAGTGAAGGACATCCACCACTCAACAAATCAATTCTCAGTTCTTGAAACATGTACATTAGAGATTACAAGTGACATACTACACCCTTTTCCAATCCTGGATCAAACTGAAATCAAACCAGCCATGCCTGAAGCTAAATAGCAGCTTACTTGGTCAGGTGCATCAAGATATGATTAAATTTAATATTACCTAATTAGCACCTACACAAATATGAGCACCAAGTATATGAAGGAATTAGCTCATCTCAGTTAGGTAGGTTGTAACATTATTGAGCTGACATTAAGCTATCTACTTTCGTCTACTTTCGTCATATACTGCAGAGATGTGGAATGGAATAATAGGATCAAGGCGTAGTTTGCGGACAATCGTAGCGGCGGGACTATCAACTTGTGAACGAGTCATGGGTGGTCAAGTACCTATGCACGCATGGCTTTTACTTGCTACCCAGCATGGCAGAGGCCTGATCAAGATGTGTCACCACTCCCATGTGAAGCTCTCGGGTGAGGACCTGATGACAAAGTTTACTGTAAAGGGTCTGAAATAAAAGTGTCGAGCTCACCTTAGCACCCAAAATATCATTGACTAATCCAACAGAGGAACCAGACCAAACTATGCGACGAGAAGTGTCATCATTTTTCACGGCCTCTACAAAACGTCGCCTCAATTCATCGGAACTGACCCCATCAGCTTCGTCTTCAAGTGTCTTGTTAGGGATTGCCCTTCCATCTATACCGACAGGCCATGCCACTGTGCCCCTGACCTTGTCAAACACTTCAGTACGAACAGAACGAGTAGCAGCAAGCACTGCTTTTTTCTGATTAATCGTATAAGTGCTTTCCGGAGTAGCTAAGAATCTAGTCCCAAGAACGGCTCCAGCAGCACCTAGAACGAGTATAGCGGCTACTTGGGCGCTAGTTGCGAGCCCCCCAGCCGCAACTAATGGTAGTGAGTTCGGAAGCAACTCTTTAATGAGTGGGAGGAGAGTAATCAGTGGTAGGGCTTGGCCATGGCCATGGCCACCAGCTTCGATGCCTATTCTGTCAATCTGAGAAACAATATTATTGCATCTCGAGTAAGGCTTGCCTTGCACAACCAAAACATCCGCTTTCCACTCTTTATAAGCAACTTCTGCTTCAGCAACGGAGTTTACAAGGATCCAAACCAGAGTATTGTGCGGCTCTTTCCGAGTTTGATCATATTGACGTATATGTTCGACCCAATTGCCCAAGCCATTCCCGAAAGACAACCATATGCTATTTACACGCTGCTCAAGAGCAACGTGCAAGTTATGGACCCCATTGTCTCCTTCGTCAAGCATCCAGCCAAGGTAACCCACACCGACTTGTAGAGGTGCATCTCGGGGAGTAGAAAGAATGTTTCTAGCTTCATCGAGTTCACGTATGAGCGAAGCATCATCACTTGCATCTAGGTGTAAGCATAAGCAAAGTCGAGTGCAAGACAGAGCGCGACAGATTGCGGACCGGCAGCAACGAATCCGAAACCTCCTCCCAAAGTCACTTGAGCCGCAAGCTTGCCACCGCTTGCCTGATACATTGGAGGAGCAACAATCGGGGAGATAACACCTTAACGGAAGTTCAGCGCTATGATCAAAAGATGTTCAAACGATGTTAAATACCAAGGAGATCTGTAAGAGCTGTATGAATTCGTTGCATGGTGTGAAGCCGAATCTAGGAGTGGGAAGCATAAAGGAGCATTTATAAAAGTCTGAGTAGAGCTATGACCGGCTTAGTAAAGCCAGAGACCAGTCAGGGCCCTCTAAGTATCACGTATGCGCAAGAATACAGGAGCCAGAGTCAGGACACGCCTATCCCGACCGGACCGTTACCTGACATGACACATCTTGTAATTACAAATCGTCGACGTGGCACGTGACAAAATCGGCCAAAGTTCAGACAGGAAGATCAAGAGAAGCCTGGCAGAATCCCAGCTCAAGAAGATAGCATTATGTAATGAACGTTCCCATATGGCTATGTCAGAGGACCGTCAGTCCTAGCCATGCTTCATGGTTGGATTTCAGACCCTCTCAATGATTTTTCTTTTCTCTGGTTGTCACAATCCCTTCTGGTAGTCAGTCGTGGTTCTATTGTTAGAGTGTATTGGTTATTAATTATTATCAGAGTGTAATAAAACTTGTTACCTTTTTTATAATATAAGTGCCTTAAGGGATAAATATTCTCACTTCTAATTGGAGATGTGACAACCATTCTATGGTTGTACTTCATGCTTTGTCCTTCCTGTTATGCCCTTTGTCCACT
Organism: Gomphus bonarii; assembly: GCA_003316585.1. Classification (NCBI taxonomy): domain Eukaryota; kingdom Fungi; phylum Basidiomycota; class Agaricomycetes; order Gomphales; family Gomphaceae; genus Gomphus; species Gomphus bonarii. Next base: position 6,325 of record QFEC01020374.1, on the reverse strand, counting down.
GCAAAAAAAAGCATCCTGGCTACTCTCATTCCCTTACTCTTGAAGAACTGTAGCTCCCATAGCACTAGAAAATTCATTAGCCCCTGTCAGGGGACCACCCATTCTGTGACCCAAACTGATGCTGAACCAATTCACCTATGCCAATAGTAACCAAACCAAACTGAGCATACAGACTATAAGAGCAACAATGGTTGATTGGTCCAACCATGTGACATTCTGAACTGAGCAACCAAGGTGTCAGCCTGAGTACTGGAACACTGGCTACAGGTTATGGGGCCAGCATACCTTAGGGTGGGTAAGGTATGCTAGAGGAAGCAGGAAGTGGATGACAAGTATATACAGTAGGTTGCATACCTCACTAGCAAGGGACCCTAAGTTTTCCTCTTAGGTTTTCCCCCTCGCTAGCTTTGGTCACATGACCTCAGTAACCTTGGTGAATGCTACAGGGGTTGCCCTTACAGCCCCTCTGTGGGTTTATTGCCTCTTGTGGTTGCAATAAGTATTTGAAAGCAGGTGTCACATCCTCAGGTTGGTGGACATATCATAGATGAGTATCTTGAAGGGATCAGTGAGGTGGAGTATATCTGGAGGTTCTGGTAAGTACCTACAACTGTTTAGATTAAGAAATCAAGTGACTATTACAAAATAAAATCACTGCACTGAATAAAATGTAGGGAAAGGTTTAAAACTTAAGAAATGTCAGAAAACTTGAAGTGTGGGCTTTGAAAGTTGATTTATTTTGTTGTAAAGTCTGTACTTATATAATACTGAGCTATAGGAGTGAGAGGGAAAATACAAAATGTGAAATATGGGAACATGAGGGGTAGAGACTACATGTGATAAAATGGTGAGGGGAAATGATGTGGAAAGTGTGTCATGGGGGTAGAATCTTGTGGAAATATACATAAGAATGAAATGTCAAAATATTTGTAAGTGCATAGCAACTGTGGTATGCCCTCAAAGTGTTTAATTATGCAAAGGTTTAATTCTGCTTGGGCGTTTCAGTAGAATCCATAACAGGTGAAATGTTTTGTAGGGCTCATGAATTCACTTTGATTTGTATGGTTGGTTAATCAGGCCATCCATAGACTCAGTATCACAAAAAGAGTGCACATGTGCGCAAGACTCAGATATGCATATGTACATGCCTCAGGCTTCTCAGCTTGGTTGGGTCTCATTTTTTCTGACTCCTGTGTGACTGATGAACTCCTGAATGAGAGTTGTGAGTTGTGAATAATGTTTTGTAATTGTGAGTAGAATAAAGGATAAAGAATTGTTTGTGCTCAATGTCAGTTTTTCAACAATAACAAGATGTATTGTTTTTTTCTTCTTCTTCTTCTTCTTCTTCTTCTTCTTCTTCTTCTTTGTGAATTAACCCCACAAATAATATATATATATATAAATTATAAAGAAGCCCCTGGCACAAGATATTGCTGTGTCTCACAGGATACAATGCAACTAAAAATTTCACATGGTAACTTGGTATATTCTAGGATTTGTGGTGGAATATCCTAGGGCTAATAATTATTAGTAACTAATACATTTTGTTAAGCAACTTATTAAGTCCAAGTGACTGTTCTGGGTCCAGAATTGCTATCCAAAAACTAATTTCTTAGTCTATAGTCAAACTTGTTGCAGACAAGTAAAAATTTCTGCCCTGAAATTAGTTTTAGATTTGTATTACTGAAGTCAAAATATAACTTGAATGAAAATTTCCCATGTTTTTTCCTTCTTTCTTCCTTTCTTATTGAGCACAAATTATCATTTATAGACTTTGTACATCCTCTGGAGGAGCTAGTGATGGGGAGTTATTTATAACTATCCAATACAGCCTATTTATCTATATTCTATCTAATAGAGGTAATTGCAATATATCTTATCCATATATACATATTTTGTAAAATAAAGCATATGCTATGAATGTGATGTTTTTTATTGGAACCATAATACTTATATTATAATAAAAATAAACAATATGTGAATATGTGAATGATATAGAGAAGATATAAACCCTGGGTCCTGGTTAAAGCTGCTCTGGAATGTGCCAATAGACTGTATGTCCTTGTTGTTCCATTTATCAGAGAAATATATGATGTATCAAAGCATATTATTTAGAACAGCTAGAAATGAATGAATAGCAGCTTGTAATACAGAGCAGTGCTTCTGCTTCTATTTGGCTCAAGCCATAGTTTCTCCTTTCAAATATTTCAATATGCACTTATAATACACCATGAGAAATTAACAAAATAGCATAGTACTTCAACTGGACAAGCATTAACAAACTTCTACACCACTTGCTTAGCTTCAGTAAAGTTGTTTTTGGTGTCTCCCAGTATCTACATATACTTATACTAGCCCCATTACCAAGCAAAGAAAGGCAGAATCAGAATCAGAGTGTATACTAGAAAGGGAGAGGTACTGGTCATTTCAATGAGGTTCAGTTTGGCTTTATTAAATCTTCTTGCTAAGAAAGAAAATAGGTCATGCAACAAGTCTGTCTCAAGGACAGACAGGTAAATACTTTGCCTTGAGTCTTCTGACATTTAATCCATGTTTAGTGAGGGTAGACTGAAACCCCTCACAGTTCCATCTTCATTTATTATCTCCTGAAATTTCTCACAGAAAGAAATATCTGGGCTATTCACTGGTATTATAGTATTGTGCTGTTTTTATTTTATTTTTCTGCCATCTAAATTGTTCATTTCAAAGCCTCTAATGAATTGGGGAGAAGAAATACATGTGCCAGTGATTGGTCAAATATAAAAAGTATCTGATAATCAGAATATATAAGCTTAAGTATCTTGATGGTATTCTTTACCTATGTCTGACACTTCATATGTTACTATCTTTATTTGCTTCTGGATAAATTATTTGGTAAATATCTTGAATTAACACTGTGCACACAACACATCTCCTCCAAGCTCCTCATGTGATCTCTGCACACACATTACACCATTCTGTCATCTCTGACATCATCATCATGTCATCACTCTGACACACAGACCTCCACATCACCACCTCCGTCATATCTTGCATCATCTTCTAGTATGTTCCATATTTCCACATGATGCACTTCCTCTTTGTAGTATCTCCATATCCTAATGTAGTTCCCCTCCTGCATTCAGATGATCCTTTTCCATTTTGATGCCACATCTCCAAATGTATATAACCCTTCATGTCTTTGTAGCTAGTTCTCTAGTTCAAATATTGATTTAGTCTCCTCCTTGTTACCTTCATGAACTCCCTCCATAACCTCTCTCTGCAACACCTCTGTGACACCTCCAAAATACAAAGACAAGAAGACATGAGTGTTGAAGTCTGTACAGGATTAACTCAGTCAATGTGGATAAATGACTGAGATTAGTATCTACCTGTACAGGATTAACTGTACGACACAAAATATGTAAGTTACAGGAATAAATGAGAATGAAGTAGGTCTCACCTCAGTCGATGTGGATAAATGACTGAGGGATGAAAATATTTCTATGGCTACTCTTATAGGGATGGGGACTGTGGACCAAAGGTATGGAAAAGTTAAATATAGCAACAAAAAGAGAAAATAGTGAATGTGGACTTATTCCACTTTCAACACTCCCCCTCACTGTGACAACAGTTTGACTGGTGTAGTCAGCAAAAATAGATGTCCACAGTCACTCCCCCTTGCTGAGATATCGACATGATCATCACAGCGCAGGACATACTCCAAGCATGGCAGTATACTTCTCATGCTTCGTGTGAGGTAGAGCCTTTGTCAGAATGTCGGCAAGTATATCAGCGGTGGGTAAGTAGCAGAAAGCAACATCATTGTCAACAACATGTTCACGGGTATAGTGGAATTGTATATCAATGTGCTTTGAGCAGGCATGAAAGGTGGGGTCTTTGGTCAGTGCAATTGAGCCAGAGTTGTCGCTGTAAATCATTGATGTGGACTGTCGGTGGCCAAGCATCTGTAAGAGCCGATGCAACCACATCACTTCCTTCGTTGCATGACAGCTTGCAATGTATTCTGCTTCACATGTGGATGTGGTCACAACTGCCTGGCATTTTGAACTCCAGGAAATGGATCCTAGACCAAGTGTGAAAATGTAACTAGATGTAGAACGACGAGTATTGACACATCCTGCAAAGTCTGAGTCCATGTAGCCCTGAAGATTGATGTCATTGGGGCCACCAAGGGTGAGTCTGTGGTTTCAGGTCTGTTTTAAGGTAGCGGATGACCCGTTGCAATGCTGTCCAGTGTGCATGTCCAGGATTGGAGTTGAATTGGGTGAGTTTATTTGTTGCAAAAGTGATATCAGGACGTGTAGCCATTGATGCATACATAAGGGAGCCAACACCGGCAAGGTAGGGAACTCTGACCATCATGTTCTTCTCCTCTTCAGTTGTAGGGCACATTGCATGAGATAGGACAACATTGGGGTCAAGAGGTGTAGTAACTCCATAGCTGTCCATCATATCAAAACGCTTGAGGATGGTGTCACTGTAAGCACTCTGACCAAGAGATATCATCCTAGCATGGCGGTCCCTGGAGATGGCTATCCCAAGGAACCAGTGGATGTCGCCCATATCAACTATATCAATAATCGCCTTGAGGGAAGCATAGGTGGAATCCATGGTCACCTTATTACTCATTGCAACAGCCATATCGTCTATGTGGACCATCATCATGGCATTGCCTTCCCGGGTACACTTGACAAATACGCTGTGATCAACACTGATGTGGGTGAAACCTATCTGTCGCATCTCTCCATACAGTTTGTCATACCAGCACCTGCCTGCTTGACACAAACCATAGAGGGACTTGTGCAGCTTGCAGACCCAGTCCTCCTTTCCATGCAATTTCTGGCCATCTGGTTGCTCCATAAACACCTCTTCAGTGAGGTTCCCATGTAAGAAGGCCGTCTTCACATTGAATTGATGAATCTCCTAGTCTAGGGAGGCAGCAATACTGAGAACTGTCTGCACAGATTCCAGCCACGCAACAGGTGCAAATGTATCGGTATAGTCCACACCCTCTATTTGGGAGAATCCTTTTGCTACAACACATACTTTGTGGTGAAAGACATTATTATGCTCATCCCTCTTCTGCAGAAAAACTGGCCTACTCCCAATAATATGGTGGCCCTTAGGGACTTCAGAACATGGGATGAGTGTCCAAACGCCATGTCTTTGAAGGGAGGCCATCTCATTGTTGTAGCCATCCTCCCAGTCAGATGCATCATAGGCTCAGGTGGCCTGTTTGTAAGTACAAGGGTCATCATCAGCAATGTTCATGAAGTCATGTAAGGGATTTTTGCTTCCTATATGTAGATAATCATCTTGTGAGTTATTGTCCTGGTATATTTTTCCTTCTCTGATTTCATGTTTGGCCCTTTCTAATAGTGTTTCATGTGTCACACCTCACATTGCGGCACCAGCTGCTGAAAGCTTCTGGAGGCGAGTAGACCAGCGAGGGTGATATTTTTGTTGGTGATTTGGGTCAGGAGGTATGTCATTGCAGGAGCTATCCTCATTCTCTTAACTATTATGTTCTAGGGGTTCCATGGCAGAGTCAAAGGGGTCAGGTGTTATCTTGTCATTGGCATCATCCACATTGACTTCAATTCCAGGATGACATGGACATGATTCACAATCTTTGGACTCAATAAAGGTCACATTTTGGGAGACAATAATATGCCCAGTTGGAGGATAGTAGCATCTGTAGGCTTTTGACGTCTGGGAATATCCAACTAGGACACCTTCAATAGAGTGATCATGGATCTTTGGAGAATGTGCTGAGTCTGTGAGGATAAAAGCTTTGCAGCCTATCTCATGTAGGTGTGATATATCCAGTTTGTGCGTGTAATATATCTCGTATGGGGTTTGGTCTTTCAGAGTACATGTAGGGGTCTGGTCACAAATATATGCAACTGTCTGAATGCATTCTCCCCAGAGTCTGTCTGAGGACTTGTTTTCAGACATGACAGCATGAGCACGATTGAACAGGGTACGATGGAGCCATTCAGCTTTGCCATTTTGGGCAGAGGTATGTGGGGCTGTTGTCTGATGGTTTATACCTGTTTTGTGCAGATAGTTTTCAAATTCCTTTGATGTATACTTGCCACCATTGTCAGTGTGGAATATCTTGACTTCAAGTCCAGTTTCCTTTTCAACGAGTATCTTCCAGTCCTGAAAATGTGAGAAGGCTTCATCTTTCTGCCTCAGTATGTATACCCAGGCTTTCTGAGAGTGATCATCTATGAAATTTAGGGTGTACAGGCCCCCTTGTAATGTTTGTACAATTTCTGGTCCCATAATATCAGAGAATACTTTTTCAAGAAGCCTC
>QFEC01020363.1:1750-19514 GCA_003316585.1 Gomphus bonarii | reverse complement strand
AAGATAGAGCCAGAGGTGTGTCAGAAGTTGATTGAGAGCATGCCTAGAAGGGTGCAGGAAGTGATGAGAGCAAATGGTGGCTTTACCAAGTACTGATATATACCATTTCTTGTTTAAAAAATGTGAGGGACAAAACCATTCAAATGCTTCATTTTTATATATAATTAATATCTCAATGAATATTGAGAGTTACGTAATCATCTTGATTGTGACCACAAGTTCAGAAGCAGGGCTATCTCCACTAATTATGTCGTATTTTTTGATTATGTAATCCTCCTGTTATTTACAGTACAACACAAATGTTCAAAACACTTGAATGGTTTTGTCCCCTACTGTATAACAGAGACTATATGCAGGTCAGAGAAGTCTTCCCAGTATGGTGAGCAGTGACTTGTCACACTTGAATCCAAAGGTGGGGATGCAATGGCAGCAATGTTCTAGTCTGTAGAGTCACAGAGTAGTGCATAGGATTTAGATCCACTTTTATCAGTGACTTCAGTGATCATTGTTAGAGAATGAGCAAAATCACAATTTTATGAAAATAATGATTCTAACAAATTTTATTACAAGTTAATGAGCTGTTGTGATCAAAGTATATTTGGAATATGCTGAAGAATGTTACTATGGAATTCTATGGCAGATCTGACTCATTTGGAGTGCATATAAGTGCATATATGCACATTTTTGTGTATTTTTGACCAATCTCAATGATGAGGAGCCTATATGGCTAACTGTTTTGATGTGATGCTCAGGCATGATAGGAACTATTTTTCAAGATTTATTCCATATTTTTCCTTTCCTTCTATTGAGTTCTATTATCTTTCCAACCCATTTGCCTCTGAGACAAAGCACCCATACAAAAGTATTTTGTAGCCAAACACCCAGAATCCCCTCAACAATGAGAATATGAATATTAGCAAAATGTTATCATACCTGATACTGGTTATCAGATAGGATAACATTTTACTTTATTTATATTATCAAAAATTAGTCCTACTCATTATCAAAAGCATGTTACAGGTATCTGAGCCTTAAGCACCCTGAGCAGTTACAAGCACTAAAACCAAATAGTATATAAAATATTCAAGTCATTTTTCCATCCCTACTTTGACTTCTATTCTACAAAAACCATAGGACGCTCATCCCCTAAATCATCTCTATAATTCCTATCACATTGTTAGATCCCAGATCACCTCTGACAAATCTCCACATTAATGCCCTTAGTCATCCACCTCAATGTCACATCTCTGAGTCATACTCACTCTTCTGTCACACTCTGCACCCTCAGATCCAGATCCCCTCCAAGCTCGTCACATGATATCTGCACACACCACACTCCATGCTGTCATTCTCAACTCATCACTCATCATCACTCCTACACATGGACCTCCACATTACACACAGCGACCTCCATGTCATCCCTTCCATTATCCCTTGTGTCATTTTCTAGTATGTTTCATAGTTCCACATGACTCCCTTTCTCATTTAGCACCCCTGCATCCTAATGTAGTTCTCCTTCCACATTTAGACAACCCTGTTCCATATTAATATCATGCTCTGAATGTATTTAAACCTCCATGTATTCATAGCTAGTTCTCCAGTTTGAATATTGATTTAGTTTCCTCCTAGTTACCTCCATGAACTCACTCCACAACTTCACTCCACAACTTCACTCCACAACTTCACTCCACAACTTCACTCCACAACCTCACTCCATAACACCTCCATAAATACAAGGACAAGATGATGTAAGAGGGTGCAACACATAAGTTGAAGTCAAGTCCTTTTGACTCCATACCCCAGTTCAACTTTGACAGCTCAACCACTCCAGAAACCCCTTCAGACAAGATGTCCTTGACTCCAGACTTAACAAATGTCTGAAGTCTCAAATCATCCTTATTTAAAGTTCCACTCATACTTAGCCAAACCAAAGTGCCCATTACAACAGCATACATTGTAGGGCTGGCACAAGCCTGGCCAGCCATTGACCTTACAAAACATGTTCACATTTCTGGCCCTAGGTTCATCTGTATGTAGTTTACTACATTTCATTGTCTTTTCCTTCTCCCAACCCTTGTGTAAAATGTATTTACTATATGATGTCATGTGTGCATCATCCCCTCATGTACACATGTCTCACCAGTTTCCTTGTCTCCTAATCATGTAGTATTTAATTCCATCATTGTAAAAACAATAATAAGTCCTTTCTATCACCCCAGAATCACCAGAAAAACAACAAGGAAACTTTTATTGATATTTCAACAAAAATAACATAAAAACTCTACTCCACTCCATATTCTTCCAGCTTTTAATCTTGTCAATCATAAAATGAGCCTGTCCCTTCTTTGGTTTCTTCCCCTTATGACCATCCTTCTCTTCTTTCAGGTTTTTCCACCACCCTGGAACTTTGACAGCACTTCCACCAGTGTCTTCCCAACAATTATTGAGGGTGTGTCCAGAACACTGGCAATTTGTGTTTTTTTCTGACAATCTGGGTCTCCTTGACTTCATTTGTTTTGAAGCAAGGAATATGTCACCTTCCTTGATAGATTTGCAGTGTCTTGCCTCTTGAACCTCAATTTTGAAATGGAGGGTGGTTTCATCTGGGGTCAGTTTCATAGAGGAAGACCCCATATTCCTGATCAAGAGTCTGTGGAGCCAATCAAAATCACCATTTGCCATTGCATGAAAATACAAGGTTACCATCATATCATCTTCCATGGGAGTAGTTTCATCACATATAACCTTGACCAGGTCTTTCATATCAGCAATAGTGGCATTCATAGTGTTGGGTGTGGTGAAATGTGTATGCATGGCAGTGTGCAAGGCATTGAACTTAGAGATGACACCGCTCTGGTAAGTTAGACTTTTGAGCCATTCCCAGGCTTTGACCTCAGTGGTTACACTCTCAGTTTCTTGAGACAGAGAATTGTTGACAACTTGGCATAATTCCCCGACAATACGGTCGTTCATATCATGCCAATCATTTGTCTTTATTGGGTTAGTTGGGGGTTTGTTGTTGTAGCCCTCAATGTAGGTCCAGAGGCCATACACTCTGAGCACTGACTTGCATTTCCTAGACCGCATGGGTCTCTGTCAGCAGTAATTATGCCAACATTTTTTGCTGTCAGTTCATGGTCGAGAATTTCTCCGCACTGTAGAATTTGTGTTTTTCTTTTAAAGCATGGATGGGAAGCCCATAACCTATTGGAATCTAGAGGATGATTACTCAGTCATGTAGTTGTAATTCGACTGATAATAATAATACCTAGGGAATGACTACTAGACAGGCATTAGTAAATATAATATAATGTCCAAGGTATGAGTCTCACCTCAGTCGTGTAGTTGTAACTCGACAGAGGGGAGACCAAACTAACAATGGTAGTATTTATACTATACAAGGGTGACACTGAGACAATAGAAAAAAATGGATGCAGAATGGATGCGTCCACACTCGAGGTGCGCAGCCCTATGCGCAGTCCTATGCGCAGTCCTATGCGCTACACTCCAATACATGATTTGATATATTATTTCACATTTAGGTTTATTTTATGTTTATTTTGACCAAGAAATCAGTCATAGATTCGATTTGCAAATTGATGGACGGAACTCTCCCTTCAATGGGGTCGGGGACATCAGGCTTGAAAGCAAGGGATGGGAATAATTTGGATTGAAAGACGTATTAGAAAGGTACACGAGCCATAATTTTTTAAACCTAAAGAATCCACGCAGTGTTCACACTTCAGCAGCCTTATATTCGTTCATCTCGGGAGAGTTGAATTGAAACGTCGTAGATGTAGATGATATTCCTCCGTCCTATAATCAGGTTAGTAAGCTTAAAGTATGCGTTGATATGACATTATGCTCAAACCTCGTCGACCTTCCCTACCTGCCCCCATCTGCCTACACTGGAAAGGGGAACCATATTTCTGGTAGAAGAACGATCTGTGGTTGAGGTCTTAAACTTTGACCTCAGGAAAACCCTCGAGTTAAGATTTGCTAATAACGTGTTGGTGTAGATGGAACAGATGGAAAAATCAGTGATGCAGTACATCAGGTCTTTAGGACGTGTTGCCATCTTACAAAAAATTATAGTAATAATCAATATTGAGGTATACGCACTACAGAATTTAAGACTCACAAGAATTATCGTGATGAGTGCCCATAGTGCTGGCAAAACACCCGTGCTAAACGCAAAAGCCATCAGATAGCGAGTGACACGGTTGGTCCTGGGATGCGGTGTCAGCGACAACAAGACAGATGAGCTCACAAAAGGGAAAGCTTTCTGACGATTCGAAGCCGCTTTGCCCATTGTATAGAAGTGTACACATAATGACTGCGATCAAGATGTCTACGAGAGCAGCGGCCCCATTGATGCCGTAGGCGATACCCTGCTTCCATTGTCAATGAATGTAAGACAGAAACTATTGGGAAATTCTCAACCGTTAGTGTTGACGTTGTAAGTCCGGAAGCACTTCCAGACCTTTCACTGAAAACCTGTCTTGGTAAGTGGACAGTTATGATGGACAAAAGTTTACCCTAGAATTATGTACACTGGGTCGTAGGTTAGTGACAAAAAACGTGTAACTGAAGAGAATAAATGCCTCACCCAGACAACCGGCTGATTAGGAAGTAGCGCGTCAATAAGGTTCTGTGGAACGTAAATAGGACACAAACCTGGTTGCCATAATATTATGGGCACCTGAAAGGATGTGAATCAATGTTTCTGGTAGTCTGTAAGAAAGTACTTACCGTTAGGAGAGGAAACAACCACTTGTTGTGACTAACTGAAAGGTGTCAGTCCATGGCATTAATGTGTAAGAACAGAAGCGGTACAGATGTAGATTCTCCATACAAAAAACACTTGAACTGCAAAGGCAACCATGAACTACACAACGCATAGATGCGGTAAGTAAGACTTTGCTGGCACAGGAGGCTGAATCGTACCTTGGGAACGAGCTCGTACTGTATATACATCGAAGTGAATATCATCGAACTAGTTATTTACAATCCAACATACTAACCATAAACTCTCTAAAAAAACGGCAAGTGACATCTTATTCAAAGTTATAAATGCTAGACGAGCGTACGGTGTGATTTCACCCAGGGGTCCGGGATCACCAAATCGGGGAATAAGGATGGCCCAGACTGGATGAAACTGTCAAGCACGACCCTCTGAGAGTACATAAGAACGTTCGTGTACTCACTCCCTTTTGTGATCAGGATCTGATGTATCGTATCAACAATCCTGCATAGCACGTTATTCAAGGAGCTCGGAGGGCGTTATGCAATTCCGAACCATAGTAGCGAGACCTGGATTTACCGCTCATATGTCAGCACTTAGACTCATATGCAGAGGGCTACTAAAATTCACGACTAACCCCGAGTTTGTAATAAAGAGGGTCCCCTCTGTAGCTGTACACCTGTCTTCAGTACATGAAATTCATATATCAACTTGAATGAAATGTGCACTTTGTAAAATAAAAAAATCTGCATGTAAAAATCAGATAACCATTTCCGTGGGGAACTCAAGACAGCCTCACGCTTGTAGGCACGTAGCCCCCCAGAGAGCTGAGGAGACGAAAGTGGATACGAGGATCGGACCGTACAAGATGCTCAAGTCAATAACAAGTGGGGTGGGTTGAGACATGGGAGTGAAAGGTAATGGTCATATCAGTATAAGAATGACAGCCAGCGCACCCTTACCCAATGGGTCGGATTCTTGGGGCTGAGATCCGATTAGTTGCCGCAACCAAGTTGCGGGTACCCCAAGTTTTATGTAATTGATTTTGCGCGGCATAGGATCTCCAAAAACGTCATTTACATCAATTCGATTATGGTATCTTTGCTCAATGTGGCCCGCTTATACCTTAAATAAGGACTAAGCAACCTCCAAAACGTCAAATAGGGTGAGATCGGATCTGATGAAGCCTTGACACATGTGCAACAATCACGCTACGATATATTTATATAGTCGCCTTCCTTATACCCTTGATAGCAAATATTTGTTTGCGGTTTGTCTTGAAAATTTAATCTTTTGATGCTCTCCTCAGAGTGAAGTGGAGCACCCTAGAAGGGTGCCGGCTTACAGGACTGTATGTATTTAGGTGTTGTGGCACTTTAGGCCTAGTAGTTTCAACAAGTTATGGGCTTTGTTGGTGCTGCTAAGAACCTAACAAGTTGCTGGTTCAATCTATATCATCTTTTAGTTTTGGCAAAGAATAAGGAGCTACAACCCGGAACACACGCAACACACGGTTAAGCAGTAAAAATACAGTTGGCAGTGCTGTAAAACCCAATCATTGGTTTAGCTAGTTGCTTTGATTAAGGGAGAGTGTTGCTAACCATATGTTCACAGGCACTTAGGTGTTGTGGCACTTTTATCCTAGTGGCTGCCAACACGTTCCACAATCTTCACATATGCACTCTGTAGTTGGTGAAACGACAGAAACCTTCATAGCAGTTATTTTGGAGTGAATTTGCATATAAAGAAACGTTCTAGAGTTACTGCAATTACTTGACACGTACTCAATGGCGGGATACAGCTTATTGATAACAGGGGCCCCAATAACGTCAGGAAGGACGTGCCACATCGCCAGGCGCGCAGGGCGGTGATGAGATCAGATGAACTTTGCCCATTAGCTAGAAGCTTTCTACTTCCAAGTCGACATCAACATTGGATCTAGTGTCCCAACATGGGAGCCTTGATTGATTTCGAACATAGAAGAAAAAATCCACTGCCACCATGCCCATCACCGCTGGATTGTCGGTCTATCCAAAGAAGGTTGGGCCTCCTTAGCTCTCGTAGGTACGGGCCACTCAATGATGGGATACAACAAATTATTGTCATTTGCACGTGACCTTGCCAAGTCACGTTTCCATTCGCATTTTGGGCTGATTTTCAAATCATCATTTCTTGGTCAATTCATGACATATTCATCTGAAACTTTGTATATTATTGCCTTGGTCCCAACAGTAGAAGGTCCAAATATATTTATTTTAAAAATGCATTTTTTAGCCTAACACTCCATCCTACCTGTATCAAAGAACTGGTGAGCTCAAATTGGTTGTTAAAGAATTCTGAGAATACTCATGGACCTTCCTTAGTATTTTCTCTTTGTGCTGATATTTTTCACACCCTTGAGAGCTCTATTGTATCAGTAACACATGCAAGTGAGCCACATTGGTAATTAATAATGTCAAATTATTTAACTAATCAGACTACATATATTGATTAGAGCAAAGAATCAATACCACACAGGATTTTGTGATTATTCTCGGAATTTAAAGAAACTAGTTTGAGCTCCACTGCTCTTTGATACAGGTAGGGATGGACCATTGGGCTAGCCAACAAATGCATTTTTAAAATAAAATTATTTGGGACTTCTACAAGGAGATATAGAGGAAGGATCATCAAGTTTCAGACAAATCTGTCAAGAGATGGCCCAGAAATGATGATTTGAAAATTATCTCAAAATGGCAATGGAACACGTGACATTGGCAAGGTCACATGCAAACGACAAAAATAACAGACGCCAAATAACGTCAGGAAATAACCCGCCGATGATGAGATCAGATGGAATCCGATGAACTTAAATGTGACTAATGGCTAGAAGCTCTCTGCTTACACGTCGACATCCACCATTCGATAGTGTCCCAACGTTGCAGCCTTGATTGATTTCGAACATTGCAGAAAAACATCCACCACCACCACCATGCCACCTATCACCGTTGGAATTGTCGGTCTCTCCAAAGAAGGTTGGGCTTCCTTCGCTCTCGTAGGCCCCCTCTTGCGCGCCCCACTCTCAGAAAAGTACACTCTCACCGCACTCTCCACTCGATCTCCCGAATCTGCATCCGAATCCGCCAAAAAATACTCCGAGCTCACGAAGCGCGAAGTGAAACCGTACCACGGGGACACTGGCCATATCGCGAGAGATGAGAATGTTGAGTTTGTAGTGGTGGCGGTCAAAACGCCCTCTCACCTGCAGGCTGCTTTACCGGTCATTGAAGCTGGCAAGAATATCTTCATCGAGTGGCCTTGCGGAGGTAGTCTCGGCAGAGCGAAACAGTTGTTGGATGCGACTCAAAGGAACGGTGTGCGATCGATGGTAGGATTGCAGGGAAGGCAAAGCCTTGTAGTTCAGAAGGTGGGAATACTCTCGCATGTATATACGAGCGATGGACTTTTAACCAATCGTTTTATTTCGTAGGCGCGAGAATGGGTATCATCTAACAAGATTGGTCGTGTGCTCTCTAGTTCTGTGGTGGGGTTCTCTTTACTCTTCCTTCCTTGCAATCCAGTTTTTTGATTCTTTTTCTTAGCTGCTCAGTATTTCCAAAGAGGCAAAATTCTGGGGTCCCATCGTGGCCGCGAGCAACTCGTATACAGTAGATGAGGCCAACGGTGAGGTCTACCAAACCTATAAATTTGTTTACGAAACTCACCAGCCCTTCAGGTGCCACTATGCTTAATATTCTAGTCGGTCATTTCCTATCCAGCCTCATAGATGTCCTTGGCGATTTCAGCTCTATCACCGCCACCATCAAAAACCAATACTCTAACGCGATCGAAGTAGACGGATCTGGCGCTCCAACAGGCAGGACCTTATCAAAAACATCGGCAGATCAAATCGCCTTCAGCGGAGTTCTCAAGTCAGGTGCTGTGGTCAGTGTTCATTGTCGAAGCGGTTACCCGTCTACCAAAGGGAGGTCTCAATTTATCTGGGTCATCGACGGCGAGGAGGGCTCTATCAAGATGGAGAGCGACAGCCCCGGTGGAAGTTTCATCAACGTGCGCTCGCCGAGCCTCTACCTTAACGGAGAGGAAGTCAAAGCTGAAGAAGACCCGGACACGCTTGGAAACATCGGCCGTGGGTGGTTGGAGTTTTCGAAAGGACCTGGAGGAAATTATCCTACTTTGGAGGATGCAGTTAAGCTCCACCGTGTTCTCGATGCCATTTCCAGAAGCGCAAAAGAGGGGAAGAGAGTTGACCTGATCTAGTTTAGGTGTAAATGCAACGCCGAGTAAAAACGTCTATTCATTGCTACGAAAACTCTTAACTCTCAGATTTGTTCTAGTAGTAGTCCAGCAGCTAGCTACTTGCTCTTTGCAACACAAAGTCAATCGTCGAATTGCATACACGATGTCTATTATTAATACGATTGTACATAAAATTTAAAAAGTTTCCAGTACATCGTCCAAAACATTACTGTGCGATCCGTGAAAGATGGGAACGATACCTACACCCACCTACTTTGGACGCGGTGTGCTATCAGAATCCTCACGGCCAGGAAAACGAGGGTGCCGATTGTAAAACTGGCCTGAGTATGTATCAGACCAGCGATGAGAACTGAATGTCTAATGGGAACGTACCCCACTGAACATAATCGGAGGGATCCAATGATTGTTTGAGGTGAGGAGAGCTCCCGTAATCGGAGGACCTATTGTGCAGGGGATCCATATTTGAATTGATTATGAAGAAGAGAGGGGGAGAAATCACCAATCAAACTAGCTATAGCTGTCAAATACAGGGTCAGAATTCCAGAAACATGAAATGGGAAGTGATTAACTCACCAGTAAAACTGTAGACGATCCCATTTCGAATTCTTGAAAGCATGGTATCAGATAAATGTCGAGACATGTATCATTCTTCGTACCCAATTTCTGAAGGACTCTTTGCAAAAGAGGCAATCATTGGTGGGGTAGACCCTATAACTAGTAAAATGCAAAAAAAAAAAAAAAAAGGTTCCGGAAATAGGAGATTGAGAAATTTTAAGTCATACCAGCTCCTACGAAAAAGCCGTAGAGGATGCAGAACACCACAATGCTGGCACCGGAAGACAGGCCTGCCATGGCGAAGACGAGGGCTGTGGAGGCAACGGAAAGGAGCACCATCATGTTGAAAATGCCGAATCGGTCGACAACGAGGTTCGGGAGCACCCGCCCAAAAATGCTGGAAGCATTCAGGATGGAGAGCTGTATTTTCTACCATCAGCACATTGACTCATTTACCGGTAATCAGAAGAGGTTTGGGGAAAGAAGAAATGGTAAAATACTCTTGAAAAATATAGTACTGACGGTGTAGAATGATAGAACAGGACCTGCTTGATGAAGCTGTGAAAATAGCTGGATATAGAAAAGGGGGAAGAAGAGGCCCAGATTGACAATGAATGCCCTGGTAGAAGAAATTCGTATAGCACATTGATCAAGGAGAGAGATATCTTAGCTTACGCTGCGGCGGTTATGGAAAATTCTTTTTCACGAAGTAAATCACCAAGTTTACGAAGTTGTGCTGCAAAGGTTTCCTTGCGGACAGGGAGTGCAGTCCGCATCAAGCACCCGGCTATTACGAGCAATCCTACGGTAAGACCGGAACTGGCGAGGACGGCACGATGGAAGCCTTGGGAAGCTATGAGTCTGTCGAGCATGATGGGGTGTATCACACCGCCAATTCCTGAGCCTGTCGCGACCAACCCCAGGACGAGAGATCGACGCTCTTTGAAGTGGTGGGCTATAATCGCAAGAGAGGGGACGAATAAGAGTCCACCGCCGATTCCCATTCCAAGTGCTTGACTAAGAAAGATCTATGATAGGGCGTGAGATGACGGTGCGGGCTATAAAACATAAGTAACAGAGACCTGATAGTACTGCTGACGTTGAGTCAAGCTGAGCATAAATATCGACACGCCGAAAATTAAAGTCCCTATTGCAGCTGTGTGATAACTGAAATCTCATGAACACCCAAGGATTGGGCGAAGATTGGAAGTACGTGCAAGTATCCTCTATCCAAAGCTTGTCCTGTAATTATGCCAGAACCTAATAGTATCAAGAGCTGTGTGCTCCCAATCCAACTGCAAGAGAAATATGATTATCCCTTATAGCGGATGAACTGAGGGAATTTCATACCTGATTTGAGAAGAGGAAGATTGCGATAAATAGTCACGGACGTAGAAATCTGTGGTTTTAGTTAGACAAATCAGAATGTTTGGAGTCTTTTACCTTGGTATACACCGAAGCTATTCGTGTAACTTGAAACCGTAATGCATTTCTCAGGATCAGAGGAAGCAAAGGAGTATGTAGAGAACATACCCAAACGTCGCGAGTTGCACCATCCATCTGAACCTTGGTGAGAGTATTCTCGGAGAGAGTACATGTGAGAAGACTCACGACCCCAAAGCTGTACGCCATGCCACACTGCCGCCGTCCGCCACCTGGATGGGTGCTGTAACCTGCTGTCCCTCGAGTTGTGGCAGACTATCCGACTCGGGGGTTACGCTAATGAATTTTTCTTCTTGTGTTGTAGCCATATCGCAGGCGTTGACAGCAGAGAAGTCTGATTTGGACAGAATTTAATTGGACCGCCGCATGGCACTGGAGCCATATTAGGCGATCTTAAGTACAGATCAAGACCCGGCAGTGGAGATAATATTGATAATGACCTACTGATCTTGACTCAAGAGCCGACCGCAGTCTCTGAGAGGCGCGCAGTGCCAAAAGTTTATTTGAAAAACTTCTCTTGATGGTCGTTTTCTTATAAATCGGTAACCTATATATAACCGCCGAACCTTGAGGGGTCATTTTCATAAATCAAAATATAGGCGCCAAACATGGCGTGTTAAAATGCTCAGCGGGAAAATGAACTCCGACTAAGAACAACATGACAAAACCATGTACAGTAGTCACTTTTCAATGACACAGATTTGTTTGCGCGTTACCTTGCCAATGTCATGTTTCTATCGTCATTTTGTGATAATTTTAAATCATCATTTCTTTGTCAATTCTTGACATAGTTGTCTGAAACTTGAAATATGATCCTTCCCATATGTTTCCTTGGTGCTCTCAAGAGTAGAAGTCCGAATAAATTTATTTAAAAACCCATTTGTTGGCTAACCCAACAGTCCCATCCCTGCCTGTCTCAAAGAACTGTGGAGCTCAAACTAGTGGTTCAAAAACTCTGAGGATAATCATGGACCTTGTGTAGTATTTCTTCTTTTCAGACCCAATCGTAAATATGTGTAGCCTGGTTAATTAAATAAATTGACATTATGAACTACCAATGTGTGTGTTACTGAAATGATAGAGCTCTAAAGGGTGTAAAAAAAATCCAGCACAAAGAGAAAATACCGGGGAAGGTCTGAGTATTCTTAGAATTTTTTAATGACCTGTTTGAACTTGCCAGTTGATACAGGTAGGGCAGAGTGTTGGGCTGGCCAAAAAGTGCATTTTAAAATAATTATATTTGGATAAGCCAACAAGTATTCCAGTAGCACTCTGTACCCTTGCATGCGAAAATTAATATATAAAATCCCTGTTGGAAATACAGAGGAGGAAGACAAGTCCAAAAAATATTTCATTTCTATTTTAAACTTTATTCACACTATTTATTGTCTATTATACAAGTCAAGCATAGCACTATGAGTTTATCAGACAAGTTATACACTGTACTAAGTCCAATCCAAATTGAGTCAAGTCAACTGAGGCACATATACCCATATACACAAGTCATTTTAACCATTCCGAATCAAGAGATGCCTTCTCTAGCTATTTAGCTATTCTGTTAGGATCTCACCTTGCAAGATCCCTGCTTGATTAGTCATCATGATTAAGTAATCCTTTCACCTATTCAAGTAATCCCACTCAGCCCTTTGTTTACTCAGCCCAGAGTCTAGACCTTGCTTCATTTATTCATTTAGTTTCTTTGCACATGGTACACTTTCCTATTTTAGTATTTTCCATTACCTCATGCAACAATCTTTGTAAACACACCTTGCCCAATCCTTATCCTTACTCATCCATGTTTCACCTCACCTTTGTTTTAATTCCCATTCTGGAAATCCCCTTTTTCTTTTGATTTGAAATTCTTCTGACTATTTGAAATACTAATCTAGTATATAACATATATGTAAATTAGTAGTTCTGTAGTCAGATAATCAACTAAGATTACCCCAAGTCTTTTGTCAAACCTTGCTCTTGGAAATTAGGGATCTTATGGGATCTGGAGGACACAGCACATAAGCTGTACCCAAGCCCTACTTTGAACCTCACCTAAAGTCACAACCTGGTGAAAACTTATGCAAGAAATCAGCTCAACCTGTTCTTAACATATTCACACAATCCAAGTCATTCATATCAAGTTTAAATCAATTTTCTATTAAGTGGGAAAGAGAGAGGGTTGATAGACAGAGTTATAACTTAGTGTCAGAGATTTAGATAGCCTTTAGAATTGAAATGCTAAGAAATATTCTACTCAGAATATAATCCCCCATATACAACAAGTACCACAACTTATAAACTCAAGGTTAGCTCAATTGGATTCAGGTGGGGTTCATAATGCTTCAATTCAATACTAAATATTCCTACAATTTACTATCACCATTTTGATTGGATTTACTAACTAGATACTTGTACAAACATGTTACCTAATATCTATTGTGGCTAGAAATTGGAAATAGTGGATCAATGATTCTGTTCCCATGATGCCTGGCTTGTGATTATATAAATTCTCTGCTCACCCAGATCAGGGGCACATCAGTACTTGTATAAGCACCATTCTCACAGGTAAAATATTGTGTGGAAGATTTCCTATATAGTTCCATGTATCTGTACTCCATGTCATATGAATATACTCTTGAAATGTGTGGGGGATAGGGTGGTCAAGTAATTTAATATGAATATAATATCCCTCTCATTAGGTGTTTGGCTCGTGTGATAGATAGCGGTTATTCCATGGCTTCTGAAGACTTGTGTCTTCTTGATCTTTTTTACCGCGGATTAGGTCTGTCCATGGACATTTTGGTGTTTTTCCAGAGTAAATGAAATTCTTTTATATGAGAAAAAAATGTATGAGCAAGTTTTTCTCGGCCCGATGCCGACTTGTCAAGGGTTATCAGTGGTGCATTCGGGTAATTATGAACTCTACTCTTCATCGATAATAACAGGTAGATCACGAGACTTAACATGCGATAATTACTGATTGCGCTCGGCGCGTGCATTATCATAAATCCAGCATTTTGAATGTATTATTTTCAAGAGGGGGTCTTCAGACTCCAAACTAGATTTTTATTTGTTGATCAATCACTCAGGCTGATTGTTTGGACTTTTGAAATGACATTATAGGCTATATATATATGGGCCAAGAATTCCCTTGTTTAATGAAAGGGTGTCTATATTCAGAGGGCGATTTATATTATGTGTAGTTCCCCTGATGAGCTCTGCTTGGGACTTCACAAAGAAACGTCTCAGCAAACGTAAACTGGATACTTTCCACTTATACAATCTCTGGTGGCACCTAAATGTTTTAGCTCTCTTAAACCCTTGATGAAAACGCCCTGTCTTCTATCATGGCTGCTTTCGCCGGAGAGCGGGGTACAATACGACAATAATACTGTTGGGGATAACTGACAAGGAACAAAGTTCAGTTCAATCAGAATCCGTGTGGTAGGATGAACACGGAACGTACCTGACAAGTCCGGAGGAAAATTTCGGCGTCAACGTCTGTTCCTTTCCATTCTCATCCACCGGAGGCAAGAAATCGAAACAGGCGAGAAGGTAAGTGATAATAATGAACACGCTGTTCTCGCCTAGCAGTTTTCCAGGACAGATCCTAAGATAATTTAAGGTAAATACGGGCTCTGCAGTTGATAAAAGATGTGTACCTTCGTCCAAATCCAAAGACGTACGTATGAGGATCCGTGGGTCCGTTGGACTCCAAAAATCGCTCTGGAAAAAAATCCGTGGCTGGGTGGTTACTGTCTTCAAACGCAAGAGACCTATGGCAGAGTCCGATCAGCATCATTGATGAGAGGGGAAGAGCGCATTCATTTCCACCAAACGTTCGGAATTACAACGGTCCCCGCTGGGATAAAATAACCTAGGGACGGAGATCAATCTAGAAGGTGGATTCGTGATGAAAACTACCTTCGTAAACATCATCTTTTTCCGAACGACGCGCGATACCTACAAATCCAATGAGCTTAGGGGAGGGTGGAAAAAAAGATGTCGAAATGTATACTTAGAGGAAGGGCGGGATGCCAGCGCATCGTCTCTTTGATGACTGCGTTGACATAGGGCACACGCGGACGATCTGCGATCTCAGGGATCCTGTCAAATCCGATGATGTCGTCAACCTCGCGTTGCGCTTTCTTTTGGATTGCTGGATGCATAACCATCGCCATGATGAATGTGAGAGTAGTTGCATAAGTCTACGGTCACGGTAAGTCGAACGTCTTTCATTGTGAGAGACACGCCTAACAGTTTCGCCGCCGGCTGTAACCACACCGTGACAGCTTATCAGCTATGCCACGTTCGAGCAAAAAAAAAAAAAACATACCTCCGTACATGGATCCTCCGACCCATCTAACCGTGTCTTTAAACTCTCGTACTTCATCTTCCGTTGAGCCCTGAGGAGCATCTAACAGGTCTCTAGTAAACGACGGGCGCGCGGTATTTGAGTTCTGCAATGGGGATGTCAGTTTCTCGGTTTCAATAGAGAAAAACCCTTGCGGTGGCACCATTTCGTTTTGGACGTGCTCAAATGGATCTGTGATGAATTTTTCGGTCATGTCGCGTCCCTTCAAGCTATCTTTTCGGAAGGTTGCGAATGGGGCCCAGGAGGGCAGATGTTTCACTGAGTATGAGAAAGCAGTGGAATCAGTGACAACGCTCCGGTAACTATATTAGTAGAGTGGAATTACGCCAGGGAAGTATATCAACGAGGTATGCTCCTGGGACGGCAGCTTGAGTAATAATTGCCATGGTTTCTTCTGCTTGCTTGATATACTGGAGATACTCAATCTCACAAGTGAACACGATAGCATTGTGCTCACTTTATCATCGGCTTCTTGGGCAGACAACCCGTATGTGACTGCCATCACGATCCTCCCCGCTGTTCTAAAAATGGCACAAATTATGATCTGAATCATGCGATGATATGAAGAGTACAACATACACTCGAGCATGAGCCATGAACTCTTCTGGATCATTCAACAAGGCTTTACACATCAGGACTGCAAGCTCTTCCTGAATGATGTGGTATTTCTTGACTGCTTCCGAGCTCAGAACCGTGTGTGCAAGTTTTCGGTGAAACTTCCATACACTGCCGTATGGCATCATGGTTACGCTCTGTGACAGCCAATTAGCAAGACTGTTGGCACGGTGAACGAAAATCTGACATTATTCAGACCCATGAGCTCTCCAGCGACGGTGAACAGGGGTCTGTGCGAGTAATTACTGCCTCGTTTGTCCAACAAGTCGCTGATCGCTTTCTGGCTGTTCAGTACCAGTATGGAGTTTCCCAGCCCGTGGAGGTACACAAGAGGTCCTTCCAAACACCTCGATTTAAGATACGTATGCCATGGGTGGCTTCAGTTGGGCTCACCGTATTCTTCCTTCCATTTGGTGAAGGTGACCCAAGGCTCTTCCCTTGGGAAATTAATCAGATTTCCGATAATCCATTTGGCTGGAGGACCGGGAGGAGAAGGAGGGGTCTGTGACTTGTTGTGGGTGCTTTTCCACCAGCGGTGGGCGATTGCAGTCGCGGTGACAATCAATACAACAATAATCGCCTCAAGTTTACCGGGAAACATAATAGTTGTCGAGAAGAACAGACCAATGACCGTCCTATATTCCACAGAACAGTTACGTGACAAGTTTTTCCACTTTGTTATTCACGCCGGCCAGCGCCATCACAGTCGCTTACCTCGAAGCTTTGCGCTGTGCACGGTGAACAAACATCACGTGACATTTCCATCTAGGAGTATATAAACTTGGAGTTAGGTGTTCTGATTTAAAAATGAATTGTTATAGGACTACAAAACTAGTCTAAAAAGGAACCATTATAGTACTACATTTAGATACCAACAGACTAATTTTTATGTCACAGTTTTAGTGACAAAAGACAAAAATAAGCAAAAATTGTAGAAGAAAAATTAAAGAAAAATAACTGGTACCATTGGGTGGTTTTTAGACTAGGCCCAGATGTAAAGGATCCCCTACACTTATATGATGACTCAAGTCAACCAAGGCACATATGCCCACATACACAAGTCATTTTCACCATTCTGAATCAAGAGATACCTTCTCTAGCTATTCACACAAGTCAAGTAATTCTTATTGAGTCTCTAAATCTATTTCCTATTAAGTGGGAAAGAGAGAGGGTTAGTAGTCATAGAATTGAGTTAAAACTTAGTATCAGAGATGTAGATAGCTTTTGGAATTGATATGCTAAACCATATTGTACTCAGAATATAATCCCTCATATACAACAATTACCACAGCCTATTAATTTGAGGTTGGCTCTATTAGATTCAGATGGGGTTCATAATGCTTCAATTCAATACTAGCATGTTCATACAATTTACTATCACTGTTTTAGATACTTGTACAAACATAATACCTAATGTCTGTTGTGTCTGGAAGGAGATATAGATTGACATGAAAGAAGTTACAAGGAGGGAATCCTCAATTGAGGTTCCCTCTGTCAGGGGACAGCCCCTTATTTCTTTCTATTTCTTTTAACTTCTTTTATTTCCTTTATTATCCCCTCAGTCTCTACTTCTGTCTTTATCCTATCAGCTGGTTGCTACTTAGTTAGTTCTGTTTAGGCTCAGAGATCTAGTAGGATAGGTACCAGGGTACTGTATAGCTGCTTAGTCAGAGGGGTCCTCCAGTTCTCTCTCTTCTGGACCCCCCTTACTAGGTATGCTGGTCTTCAGTATTTACTGTTGATTAGCACTTATAGATTATCTTCTGGACCCCCCTCAC
>QFEC01020354.1:0-12711 GCA_003316585.1 Gomphus bonarii | reverse complement strand
AAGTCCACTGCAAAGTCTCATGCTCTTGAGGAGGTGAGGTCTCGTTCAGGGTGTATGGTGATGTTGAGGTGATAACCCTTGTTGGCAAAGAAGGGCGAGATGCCGGTGGTGGCGTTCAGAGCGTTGTTGTATGCGAATTCTGCAATGGGAACGAGGTCTGACCAATTGTCTTGCTGGTAGTTGCAATAGACTCGGAGATATTGTTCCAACGTCTGGTTCATCTGTTCGGTTTGTCTGTTGCCCTCAGGGTGGTAACTGGAGGTGAAATGAAGCCTCATATCGAGAGCCTTTCCAAGGGATCAAAAGAAGGAGGAGACAAATTCTGTACCATGGTTGGAGGTAACGTGGGACGGAACTCTGTGTTTGGAGAACACATGGAGAATGAAGAGTTTTGCAAGTACTGGAGCATTGATTGTGTTGACAGTGGGGATGAAGATGGTCTGCTTCATAAGTCTGTCGACAATGATGAGGATCATGTTGTGTCCGGAGGATGGCTGAAGTTTTTCTATAAAGTCCATGGAGATGGAGTTCCAAGGACATTCAGGGATAGGGAGTTGTTTGAGTAGTCCATAGGGGCGATGTCTCTGTGACTTAGAGCGCATGCAAATAGTACAAGACTTAATATAGGACTTAATGGAGTTACAGAGCTCAGGCCAAACATAATCTCTACAGATGAGTTCGAGCGTGTGGTTCTGTCTGAAATGTCCAGATATAGGGTGATCGTGTTTGTATTGTAGTACGTGGAGTCGAAGGTCACCAACATCAGGGACGTATTTTTGTTTGTCCAAGAGGAGGAATCCTTTGGAGTCTATGGACCAATGTCCTGTGGGATTGTCGAGGTGGGCAGAGATGACGGAGTTGGAGCGGAGAGTGCTTTTAATGTCCATGTGCAGCCTGTCGATGTCCATAATCATAGTGGTGCAGAATACCGGGAAGCACAAGGATGTGGCGTGGAGTGATGAGATGAGTTGTTCAGAGGAGAATACTGGACGTAAGTTGTGCGGATTGATGGTCACGTAATTGCTTCCTCCCTCTTTAGGGTAGATATCCCATCGTCTTGTCAGGGCATCAGGTTTAGCTCCGAGTCATCTGGGATGGAAACGGATAACGAGGTTGAATTGAGAAAGGTATTCGGACCATCAGACTTGTCGTTGAGTGAGGAGTTTGGTTGTGGAAAAATATTCCAGGTTTTTGTGGTCTGTAACGACGTTGATTGCTTCTGGAGAGCCTTCAAGGTAGTGACGCCAGGACTTAAATGCTTCAAAAATTGCAAGTAGTTCCTTGTTGTGGACGTCATAGTTGAGTTCTGGAGGAGTGAAGGTCCGGGAGTGGAATGCGATTGGGTGGATGTCGTTGTCGACCAGAGATATTGTTGAGAGGATGACGGCGAGTGCATAGTCAGAAGCATCAGTTTCGATGATGAGTGGGGACCCAGGGATCCAGTGGGTGAGCACGGGAGTGGTTGTGAAGGCCTTTTTCAAGGTTTCAAATGAACTCCGGCATGTGTCTGTAAAAACTCATGGAGTATCCTTGTGGGTCAAGCGAGTTAGCAGAATGGTAAGATCGGAATAATTGAATATGAAACGGTGATAGAAGTTTGCAAATCCAAGGAAGGATTGTACATCCTTGACTTTTCGCGGTTCAGGCAATTCCTGGATGACTTTGACCTTGTCATTGGCCATGGTGAGGCCGTTGGGTGAGAGGATATATCTGAGATATTTGACGGTGTCAACGTGGAAGAAGCACTTGTCTGCACGCGCATACAGGTGGTTCAACTGGAGTTGCTGGAGTATGTCTTGAACGTGTCCCCTATGTTGGTCTAGGTCGTCAGAGTATACGAGGATGTCGTCCAAGTAGACGAGGACAGAGATGTTGAGGAGGTCAGAGAAGACGTTGTTCATGAAGTGTTGAAACGCTGCAGGGGAATTGGTAAGTCCGAAGGGCATTACACACCACTCGAAGGATCCATATCTGGTTCTGAAGGTGGTTTTCCATTCATCACCTTCACGGATTCAAATGAGGTGGTAAGCGTGTCAGAGGTTGATTTTGGTGAATATCCGGGCCTTGCATGGACTATCGAGGAGGTCCGTGACTCTGGACAGCGGATAGCAGTCCTTTTTCATGATTTTGTTGAGCCCTCTAAAATTGATGCAGAGTTGAAGAGAGCTGTCCTTTTTCCGGGTGAATAGGACCGGAGCTCCTCCAGGGGACCTGGAGGGGTGGATGAAACCCATGGAGACGTGTTCATCTAGAAATTCTCGAAGTGTTTTTAGTTCACTCTGAGAAAGGGAATAGATCAGACTGAAGGGAGGAGATGTTTCATCTTCAAGTTCAATCTTGAGATCGTACGGCCTGTGCGGAGCCACTGTGTTGGCTTTGGCCTTACTGAAAACATCCGTGAAGTCGTGATATTCTTCCGGAACACCAGTCATGTCGACCGGAGCATCGTTCGAGTCTGACTTGTCAGATGCTGTAATCAGTAGTTGAAAAGTTTGCGTACCATCCATTTTGGAGATATGAGCAAATGCTGCTGCGTTCACCAATGCAATCTTGGGAGCAACTAGCGGAGATGGAGACGGAGACGGAGAGTCGGATGAGCACAGAACTGACGTTGCTGGCTCAGGTGGCACCATAGACTCAGCTGGAAACAGAGAACTGAATGTAATACTTCTCAAAGCCCAGTCAATCAACGGATTGTAGTGGGTGAGCCAGTTGTGTCCAAGAACTGCGGAACAGCTGGAGTCCAGCGGAATTACAAAGAACATAACAGAGTGTTCCTCCCCCTTTGGGAAGTGAACCGGGAGGTTAATTGCCTTGCAGATGACTGAATTGGTCGATCCATCAAACAGCTGGAGTGGGATTGGGGTAATATCGTGGGTACGGAGTTGGTGATTAGATGCAAAAACAGAATCTAGGAAACAGTGAGTTGATCCAGAGTCAATAAGCATACTGATGGTTTTATTAGGGATTAATTCAGAGGTCAGGTATATAGTCAGAGAGTTGGGACTGGAAAGAGCAGACACATTGAGACGTAATTCCATTATTGCACCGTGGGGATCAACGCAGCCCTCAGCTAGTGCCGGAGTCAGAGGGCTGCTTAATTGTTTTTTGACTCCATCATGAACTTTGTGTCAGAGTTCTTTTTGTCGGATGATTTGCTGTCCATCGTGGAAGCGGCTCATCCTTTTGCAGTGGAGGAAGTTGATTTGGGACATTCCTTGACTACATGACCTGTTCTGCCACAGAAGAGACAGAGGTTCTGCTCGAAGTGACGTTGTTGCTCCTGTTGAGTCAGTTTACCATCTTTTCCTAGTTTTGACGCTAGGTCTGGATTCTTCTTGGTGGAATTCGAGGTGTTGTTGTTGTTGGAGGCAGAGTTTCTGGATTTGTTGCCAATGTTGTTGTTTGACGTTTTCTTGTTGTCATTAGAATTCATTGACGGCATGGCGGGGTTTTTGCCCTTGTCTTGGTGGTGGTCCGAGGTTTTGTTCGAGTTGTTCTCTTGAGCGACTTCAGATCGTCTTTCCCAGTAGTGGGCATCGATGGACTGGGCGAGGGATTGAAGCTCGTGTAATGTGCTGGGTTTACCAACACGAGCCACTTCGTCCTTAATCCATGCCGGAAGTCCATTGTAGAACTGGCGGCAGAGTGTGGCGTCTCCCCAATGGACGCATGCTATGAGGCAGTTGAACTCGACCAGGTATTTGGTGACTCATTGGTTGTCATGCATGCGGAGGGTTTCAAGGTCAGCTTCTGCTTCACTGACGGGGTCATGTGGTCCGAAGTTGTCTTTTAACTCTGACACAAATTCGGAGTAGTCGTCTATCCATGAGGGATTGACATCGGAGGAAAGGGCCGGTTCAAACCAGTCTAACGTGGTTCCTTTTAGGTAGGACAGTACATAGGTGACCTTTGCACTGTCAGAGGAAAAAGCATCAGGATGGTCACGGAAGTTTAAATTACATTGAACCAAAAATGGCTGGAGTTTACGGCTGTCGGAGCCATCAAAGGTATCTGGTTCATGGACTTTGGTCCATGGTGAGGACTTCTTTGGTGATGACAGGTTATTGGCCAGCATGGCAATGGCCTCAGTGAGGTTGGGAATGTCATTCGAGTTCAACGATGACACTCTTGGAGGATTCAGGGCCAGGAACGGATTATATGGAGATTGTGGAGGGTTGTGATCAGAAGGTGTGTTAGGGGGATCAGGCATGTCTGGATAGGGTGCTTGTATGGGGTTTTCGGGGACAAGCAGAGTTAGGGGTGAATGAGTACTCGGGAGCATGACTGGGACATTAGGTACACGGTGTATGGATGCTTCTGAAATGGTTCCAAGGGTACCAGCTTGTAAGTTGCCTCAAGTGCTACGTTTCATAGACGATGAAGAGTGAGAGTTCAAATATACTGTTAAGTCCGGAGTCAGAGATGTATTGTCCAGGGGGTCCAGAGTGGTCGAACGATCGATTTTGAGCCGGGGTACAGAGTCGAGAGGACTTGGCTTCAACTTATGTGTTGCGCCCTCTTGCGTTGTCTTGTCCTTGTATTTACGGAGTAGTGGAGCGGAGGTTATGGAGCGAGAACGGAGGTAGCGAGATAAGACTAAATCGATATTTGAACTAGAGAACTAGCTACAAATACATGGAGGTTTAAATACATTTGGAGCGTGAGATTAATATGGAGCAGGGTCATCCGAATGCGGAGGAGTTATTATACTAGGATGCAGGGATGCTAAACAAGAGACGGAGTCATGTGGAACTATGGAACATACTAGAAGATGACGTAGAAGATAATAGAAGGGATGACGTGGAGGTCCGTATATCAGACTGATGACGTGGGAAAAAGAGCAGAGTATGGAGTACACAGAGGGAACATGGAGGTTGTCCGTGGCATGGAGTCCGGCGGAGGATCGAGATCTGTCTAGGGGGCTGAGATCAATCTGGAGGAGCACGGAGATGAATGATAAATGGATGCCAGGACAGAGATTTGTTGGAGGGAACCTAGGATCTAACAATGTGGCACAGAGTGAAGAGATAAGTTGTTTGGAGGTGAATACTGGACGTAAGTTGTGCGGGTTGATGGTCGCATAGTCGCTTCCTCCCTCTTTAGGGTAGATGTCCCATCATCTTGTCAGAGCGTCAGGTTTAGCTCCAAGTCATCTGGGACAGAAATGGATAATGAGGTTAAATTGACAAAGGTATTCAGACCAACAGGTTTTTGTGGTCTGTAATGATGTTGATTGCTTCCGAGGAGCCTTCAAGGTAGTGGTGCCAGCATTTTAATGCTTCAAAAATTGCAAGCAGTTCCTTGTTGTGGATATCACAGTTGAGTTCCAGAGGTGTGAAGGTCTGGGAGTGGAAGGCAATTGGGTGGATGTCATTGTTGACTGGAGATATTGTCAATAGGATGGCAGCGAGTGTGTAGTCAGAGGTATCAGTTCTGACAATGAGTGGGGACCCAGGTATTAAATGGGTAAGCACGGGAGTGGTTGTGAAGGCCTTTTTCAAGGTCTCAAATGAACTCTGGCATGCATCTGTAAAAACCTATGGAGTGTCCTTGTGGGTCAAACAAGTTAGTGGAACAGTAAGATTGGAATAGTTGAATATGAAATGACGATAGAAGTTTGCAAATCCAAGGAAGGACTGCACATCTTTGACTTTTTGTGGTTCAGGCCATTCCTGAATGACTTTGACCTTGTCATCGGCCATGGTGAGGCCATTGGGTGAAAGGATATATCTGAGATACTCAACAGTGTTGATGTGGAAGAAGCACTTGTCTGTGCACGTATACAGGTGGTTCAACTGGAGTTGCCAGAGTACGTCTCAAACATGTCCTCTGTGTTGGTCCAGGTCATCAGAGTATACGAGGATGTCATCCAAATAAATAAGGATGGAGATGTTGAGGAGGTTGGAGAAAATGTCATTCATGAAGCATTGAAACGCTGTGGGGGAATTGGTGAGTCCAAAGGGCATTACACACCACTTGAATGATCCATATCTGGTTCCGAAGGCGGTTTTCCATTTGTCACCTTCATGGATTTGAATGAGGTGGTAAGTGTGTTGGAGGTCGATTTTGATGAATATCTGGGCCTTACGTGGACTATTGAGGAGGTCTGTAACCCTGAGGAGTGGATAGTGGTCCTTTTTCATGATTTTGTTGAGCCCTCTAAAGTCGATGCAGAGTCAAAGAGAGCCGTCCTTTTTCTGGGTGAATAGGACCGGAGCTCCTCCAGGGGACCTGGAGGGGTGGATGAAACCCATGGAGACATGTTCATCTAAAAATTCTTGAAGTGTTTATAGTTCACTCTGAGAGAGGGAATAGATCAGACCAAAAGGAGGAGATTTTCCATCTTCAAGTTCAATCTTGAGGTCGTACAGCCTGTGCAGAGCCACTGTATTAGCTTTGGCCTTACTGAAAATGTCTGTGAAGTTGTGATATTCTTCCGGAACACCGGTCATGTTGACTGGAGCATTGTTCAAGTCTAACTTGTCAGATGCTGTGATCAGTAGTTGGAAGGTTTGTGTACCATCCATTTTGGAGATGCGGACAAATGCTGCTGTGTTCACCAATGCAATTTTGGGAGCAACAAGCAGAGACGGAGAATCGGATGAACATGGAACTGGTGTTGCTGGCTCAGGTGGCACCATAGACTCAGCTGGAGATGGAGAACTGAACGTAATACTGCTCAAAGCCCAGTCAATCAATGGATTGTAGTGGGTGAGCCAGTTGTATCCAAGGACTGTGGAACAGCTGGAGTCCAGCGGAGTTATGAAAAACATAACAGAGTGTTCCTCCCCCTTAGAGAAGTGAACCAGAAGGTTGATTGCCTTGTGGATGACTGAATTGGTCAATCCGTCAAACAGCCAGAGAGGAATTGGGGTGATATTGTGGGTACAGAGTTGGTGATTAGATGCAAAAACAGAATCTAGAAAACAATGAGTTGATCCAGAATCAATAAGCATACTGATGGTTTTATTAGGAATTAATTCAGAGGTGAGATATATAGTCAAGGAGTTCAGATTGGAAAGAGTAGGCACGTTGAGATGTAATTCCATTATTGCACCACGGGGATCAATGCAGCCCTCAGCTGGTGCTGGAGTTGGAGGGCTGCTTAGTTGTTTTTTGACTCCATTGCAGGCTTTGCATCAGAGTTCTTTTTGTCAGACAATTTGCTGTCTGTCATGGAAGCAGCTCGTCCTTTTGCAGTGGAGGAAGTCAATTTGGGACATTCCTTGGCTATGTGACCTGTTCTGCCACAGAAGAGACAGAGGTTCTGCTCAAAGCGGCATTGTTGCTCCTGTTGAGTCAGTTTACCGTCTTTCCCTAGTTTTGACACTAGATCCAGATTCTTCTTGGCAGAGTTCGAGGTGTTGTTGTTGTTGGAGGTAGAGTTTCCAGATTTGTTGCCATTGTTGTTGTTTGACGTCTTCTTGTTGTCATTAGAATTCATCGACAGTGTGGTGGGGTTTTTGCCCTTGTCTTGGTGGTAGTCCAAGGTTTTGTTTGAGTTGTTTTCTCGAGCGACTTTGGAGCATCATTCCCAGTAGTGGGCATTGATGGACTGGGAAAGGGATCGAAGTTCATGCAATGTGCTGGGTTTCCCAATGTGGGCTACATTGTCCTTGATCTGTGCCAGAAGTCTGTTGTAGAACTGGTGGCAGAGTGCGGCATCTCCCCAATAGATGCATGCTGCAAGGCGGTTGAACTCAACCAGGTATTTGGTGACTCGTTGGTTGTCACACATGCAAAGGGTTTCGAGGTCAGTTTCTGCTTTGCCGATGGGGTCATGTGGTCCAAAGTTGTCTTTCAACTCTGCCATGAATTCAGAGTAATTGTCTATCCATGAGGGATCAATGTTGGAAGAAAGGGCCGGTTCAAACCAGTCTAACATGGTTCCTTTCAGGTAAGACAGTACATAGGTTACCTTTGCACTGTTGGAGGAAAAAGCATCAGGATGGTCATGAAAGTTTAGATTACATTGAACCAGAAATGGCTGGAGTTTACAACTGTTGGAGCCATCGAAGGTGTCTGGTTCATGGACTTTGGTCCATAGTGAGGACTTCTTTGGTGATGACAGGTTGTTGGCCAGCATGGCAATGGCCTCAGTGAGGTTGAGGACATCATTCGAGTTTGATGATGATGCTCTCAGAGGATTCAGGGCTAGGAACAGATTGGACAGAGATTGCGGAGGGTTATGATCAGAGGGTGTGTTGGGTGGATCAGGTATGTCCAGATAAAGTGCTTGTATGGGGTTTTCAGGGATGAGTGGGGTTAGGGGTGAGTGAGTACTCAGGAGCATGGCTGGGACATTAGGTACACAGTGTATGGATGCTTCCAAAATGGTTCCAAGGGTACCAGCTTGTAGATTGTTTCTAGTGCTCCATTTCATAGACAATGAAGAGTGAGAGTTCGAATATACTGTTAAGTCCGGAGTCAGAGATGTATTGTCCAGGGTGTCCGGAGTGGTCAAACGATTGATTTTGAGCCGGGGTACGGAGTTGAGAGGACTTGGCTTCAACTTATGTGTTGCGCCCTCTTGCGTTGTCTTGTCCTTGTATTTATGGAGTAGCGGAGCGGAGGTTACGGAGCGAGAATGGAGGTAGCGAAATAAGACTAAATTGATATTTGAACTAGAGAACTAGCTACAAATACATGGAGGTTTAAATACATTCAGAGCATGAGATTAATATGGAGCAGGGTTGTTTAAATGCAGAGGAGCTACTATACTAGGATGTAGGGATGCTAAATGAGAGATGGAGTCATGTGGAACTATGGAACATACTAGAAGATGACGTGGAAGGTAATAGAAGGAGTGACATGGAGGTCCGTGTGTTGGATTGATGATGTGGGAGAAATGATGGAGATGGAGTGCAGAGTATGCAGAGGTCACGTGAGAGTTGTCCATGGCGTGAAGTATGATGGAGGATAGAGATATGTCTAGAGGGCTGAGATCAATCTGGAGGAGTGTGCAGATGAATGATAAATGGGTGCTAAGGGTGGAGATTTGTTGGAGGGAACCTAGGATCTAACCAACCACCTTGCTGCATGCATCCATTGGGGAGATGCTGCACTCCACCACCAGTTCTACAACAGACTTCCAGCATGGATCAAGGACAAAGTGGCCTGTGTTGGTAAACCCAGCACATTTCACGAGCTCTGATCCCTCACCCAGTCCATCGATGCCTGCTACTGGGAACAATGCTCTGAAGTCACTTGAGAAAACAACACCTTGGACCACCACCAAGACAAGGGCAAAAACCCCACCATGCCATTGACAAATTCTAATGACAACAAGAACACATCAAACAACAACAACAGCAACAAATCCAGCAACTCTGCCTCCAACAGCAACAACACCTCAAATGCCACCAAGAAGAATCCAGACCTAGCATCAAAACTAGGAAAAGATGGTAAACTGACTCAACAGGAGTGATAACACTGCTTTGAGCAGAACCTCTGTCTCTTCTGTGGCAGAACAGGTCATGTAGCCAAGGAATGTCCCAAATCGACTTCCTTCACTGCAAAAGGTCAAGCCACTTCCACAATGGACAGCAAATCTTCCAACAAAAAGAACTCTGATGCCAAGTCTGCATCAGAGTCAAAAAAACAACTAAGCAGCCCTCCAACTCCGGCACCAGCTAAGGGCTGCATTGATCCCTGCAGTGCAATAACAGAACTACATCTCAACGTGTCTGCTCTTTCCAGTCCAAAATCCTTGACTATACAGCTCACCTCTGAACTAATTCCTAATAAAACCATCAGTACACTTATTGATTCTGGATCAACTCATTGTTTCCTAGATTCTGTTTTTGCATCTAATCACCAACTCTGTATCCACAATATCACTCCAATTCTGCTCCAGTTGTTTGATGGATCAACCAATTCAGTCATCCGCAATGCAATTGACCTTCTGGTTTGCTTCCCAAAGGGGGAGGAACACTCCATTACATTTTTTGTAACTCCACTGGACTCCAGCTGTTCCACAGTTCTTGGACACAACTGGCTCACCCACTACAATCCATTGATTGACTGGGCTTTAAGCAGTATTATGTTCAGTTCTCCATCTCCAGCTGAGTCTATGGTGCCACCTGAGCCAGCAATGTCAGTTCCATGCTCATCTGACCCTCCGTCTCCGTCTCCGCTTGTTACTCCCAAAATCGCATTGGTGAACGCAGTAGCATTTGCCCACATCTCCAAAATGGATGGTATACAAACATTCCAACTACTGATTACAGCATCCAACAAGTTAGACTTGAACGATGCTCCAGTCAATATGACCAGCATTCTGGAAGAATATCATGACTTCATGGACATTTTCAGTAAGGCCAAAGCCAATACAGTGGCTCTGCACAGGCTGTACAACCTGAAGATTGAACTTGAATATAGAACATCTCCTCCCTTTGGTCTGATTCATTACCTCTCTCAGAGTGAACTAAAAACACTTTGAGAATTTCTAGATGAACGTGTCTCCATGGGTTTCATCTGCCCCTCCAGGTCCCCCAGAGGAGCTCCAGTCCTATTTGCCCATAAAAAGGCTGGCTCTCTCAGACTCTGCATCAATTTTAGAGGGCTTAACAAAATCATGAAAAAAGACTGCTATCTGCTCCCCAGAGTCACAGACCTCCTCGATAGTCCCCGCAAGGCTCAGATATTCACCAAAATCAACCTCTGATATGCCTATAACCTCATTTAAATCTGTGAAGGTAACAAATGGAAAACCACCTTCAGAACCAGATATGGATTGTTCAAGTGGTGTGTAATTCCTTTTTGACTCACCAATTCTCTCACAGCATTTCAACACTTCATGAACAACATTTTCTCTGACCTCCTTGACATCTCTGTCCTCATTTACTTGGATGACATCCTCATATACTCCAACAACCTAGACCAACATAGAGGACATATTCAAGACATACTCCAGCAACTCCAGTTGAACCACCTGTATGCATGTGCAGACAAGTGCTTCTTCTACATCGACACCATTGAATATCTTAGATATATCCTCTCACCCAACAGCCTCACCATGGCCGATGACAAGGTCGAGGTCATTCAGGGATGGCCTGAACTGCGAAAAGTCAAAGATGTGCAGTCCTTCCTTGGATTTGCAAACTTCTATTGCCATTTCATATTCAACTATTCTGATCTAACTGTTCTGCTAACTCGTTTGACCCACAAGGACACTCCATGGGTTTTTACGGATGCATGCTGGAGTTCATTTGAAACCTTAAAAAAGGCCTTCACAACTGCTCCTGTGCTCACCCATTGGATCCCTGGGTCCCCACTCATTGTCGAAACCAATGCCTCCAACTATGCACTCACTGCCATCCTATCGATAACATCTCTGGTCAACAATGACATCCACCCAATCGCTTTCCACTCCCAGACCTTCACACCTCTGGAACTAATCTATGACGTCCATGACAAGGAACTGCTTGTGATTTTCAAAGTGTTCAAGTGCTGGTGCCACTATCTTAAAGGCTCCTCGGAAGTGATTGACATCATCACAGACCACAAAAATCTGGAATATTTTTCCACAACCAAACTCCTTACTTGATGTCAAGTCTGATGGTCTGAATACCTTTCTCAATTCAACCTCATTATCTGTTTTTGCCCCAGATGACTTGGAGCTAAACTTGATGCTCTGACAAGATGATGGGATGTCTACCCTAAAGAGGGAGGAAGCAACTATGTGACTATCAATCCACACAACTTACATCCAGTCTTTACCTCCAAACAACTCATTTCCTCACTCCATGCCACATTCTTGTGCTTCCTGGTACTCCATGCCACTATGGTCATGGACATTGACAGGTTGCACCTGGACATTAAAAGCACTCTCCACTCTGACTCCATCACCTCTGCCCATCTTGATAATCCCACAGGACATTGGTCCATAGACTCTGAAGGATTCCTCCTCTTGGACAAACACATTTATGTCCCTGATGTTGAGGAGTTTTGACTCCATGTACTACAAGACAAGCATGATCATCCTATATCTGGACATTTTGGACAGAACTGCATGCTTAAACTCATCCATAGAGACTATGTTTGGCCTGAGCTCTGCACCACCATTAAGTCCTATATTAAGTCTTGTACTATTTGCATGCACTCTAAGTCACAGAGACATCGCCCCTACAGACTACTCAAGCAACTCCCTATCCCTGAATGTCCTTGGAACTCCATCTCCATGGACTTCATAGAAAAACTTCCACCATCCTCCAGACACAACACCATCCTCATCATCGTCAACAGACTCACTAAGCAAACCATCTTCATCCCCACCGTCAACACAATCAACCCTCTGGTACTAGCAAAACTCTTTGTACTCCACGTGTTCTCCAAACATAGAGTTCCATCCTACGTTACCTCTGACCATGGTACAGAATTTGTATCCTCCTTCTTTCAATCCCTTGGAAAGGCTCTCAATATGAAGCTTCACTTTACCTCCAGATACCACCCTGAAGGTGATGGACAAACCAAATGGATGGATCAAACACTGGAACAATACCTTCAAGTCTATTGCAACTACCAACAGGATAATTGGTCAGACCTCCTTCCCATTGCAGAATTCACATACAACAATGCTCCGAATGCCACCACCGGTATTTCACCCTTCTTTGCCAACAAGGGTTATCATCCCAACATTACCATACACCCTGAACGAGACCTCACCTCCTCAAGAGCATGAGACTTTGCAGTGGACTTAGATGAACT
>QFEC01020307.1:0-17217 GCA_003316585.1 Gomphus bonarii | reverse complement strand
GAGGTACTGTCAAAGTACGATCTACTGAGCCTCGGTTCCCTCAGTCATACCGACCAAAGTCCGACCAACTGT
Source organism: Gomphus bonarii (assembly GCA_003316585.1). Lineage (NCBI taxonomy): Eukaryota > Fungi > Basidiomycota > Agaricomycetes > Gomphales > Gomphaceae > Gomphus > Gomphus bonarii. Next base: position 17,145 of record QFEC01020307.1, on the reverse strand, counting down.
ATCACAAGCTATAGACTTCCAAGTCTTACAAGTACCATTTGGTTCAGTTCAGCTTGCTTTGGTACATCACACCTTACTATATTCTCTATTACTTGCTCACTTCACTTCAGTACCCTTTGGTACATGTACGGGCATGTATGCCTGCCTTTTCATATATTACTATTCTTACCCCCATACTTTATATTCTCGTTTCCATGCCTTGTGCAACATTGTTGCATATCTTATGGCACCCCATTCTCTATATAAGTAACTAGCCTTCATGTATGTATTCTCCGTTCAGATTATCGACTAAGTTAGACATACGCTACCAGCACTGAAATTAATAGTCCAACTGTCCGGTACCGAGCAGCTTGGACCTCTACTGAACATCAGTCCAAAATCCAGTGGCACGGGCAGGAGGATTGGCGCAATGCAAGAACGTTGAAGCCGACGCCACGTCCGAACCTCGGCTCATTGGACCGAGCTGAACCACCTGAAACAAGAGCGTGTGTGCACACACTTAACACTAGTAACCTTTGTATAAACTGAGGATTACCACTACACCAGATGGAAAACCCCCTCATCAGCTCATTAAATATTGGAGTATCTTGTTGTTGTGACCTTGTCAATGGTGTTGCCCTCACAGTAGGGCTTGGCTTCAGCTTATGTGCTGTGCCTTCCAGATCTCATATGATCCCTAATTTCTGAGGGCGAGGTCTGACAGAAGCTTGGAGTAATCTTAGTCAATTTTCTGACTACAGAACTACAAATTTACATACACATTATATACGAGATTAGTATTTCAAATAGTCAGGATGATTTCAAATCAAAAGAACAAAGGGGTTTCCAGAATGGGAATTAAAACAAAGGTGAAGGTGAAACATGGATGAGTAAGAATAAGGTTCAGGTGAGGTGTGTTACAAAGATTGTTGCATGAGGCAATGGAAATTACTAAAATAGGAAAATATATCATGAGCAGAGAAAATAAGCGAATAAACAGAGTGAGGTCTAGAACTAGGCTGAGTGTTAGGATCTCACTTCATGAGATCTCCATTTGCTTAGTCAATCATGATTAAGTGTTCTCTTTCTTATTTCAGAAACCCCGCTCAGTCTCCATTGATTTCTCATCCTAGTTCTAGACCTCATTTCAGTTTATTCACTTCACAATTCCGCTCATGATATGTTTTCCTATTCAAGTAATTTCTGTTGCCTTGCACAACAATCTTTGTAACAACTTCACCCAAACCTTATTCTTACTCATCCATGTTTCACCTCACCCTTGTTGTAATTCCCGTTCTGGAAACCCCTTTGTTCTTTTGATTTGAAATTATTCTGACTAATTCGAAATACTAATCTCATATATAATGCATATGTAAATTAGTAGTTCTGTAGTCAGAAAATCAACTAAGATTACCCCAAGCTTTCAGTTAGACCTCACCCTCAGAAATTAGGGAATCTATGAGATCTGGATGGCGCAGCACATAAGCTGAAGCCAAGCCCTACTCCAAACCTCACCCAAAGTTACAACCTTGCTTGAGTAATACGCAAGAACCTCAGCTCGGCCTGTTCTTAACACTGAGTAAACAAAGGGCTGAGCAGGGTTACTCAACAAGGTAAAAGGATGTCTCAATCATGATGACAGAGTAGATGGGGATTTTGCTTTGTGAGATCCTAACATTATACTCTCATATGATACCACTTACTATACTATCAATATTACCTATTACTTTATTTATAAGAGAATAGCTTTTATCAAGGTAGTACTTACTTATATCTAATTGAAGGAAAATCCTACAGACTTGCTAATCAATTCCAAGGCACTTGGTCTGTACTAGTACTGGTATCTATATAAAAAGCTCAGATTTTAGATGATAGCTAAATTAAGTGGAAGTTTTAATGTAGATGGCAATTTAGCCTAGTACTAGATGACTGTTTGCATAGTACAATCAGTTCATTATTTTATTGTTTTGCTATCTAAATACTAGAATAAGTAGCTAGTATATAATTATTAAGATAGTAAAGAATCAGTAGTAGAAAAAAACTATCATTTCTTAAAACTATTCTTCCAATCTATATAAAGAATGATAATAATTGGAAGTCACTGAGTGATTGCTAAGTTCCTAAATAGAATCCAGATTATATTCTATACCTAAGGTTTAGTCATAGGTTATGAGACTGGTCTAGAATTTGTTAAATGTTGAGTACTTTTTTCCAAAGTTAACAAACAAAATATAAATCAAAACATAACTAATTTATGCTATTTTAAACCCTTAAAACTTGAAGTTTGAGTTCATTATCAGACCTGTGAAGATATTCAAATATTTAGATAGGTCTTATACTATATACCTTAACTTTTTTCAATCTATTAAGAATAGGAGCTAGTTCATAATGATATTTGATCTTAAATATTGTACACACTGCAGGTATGAGAAAGATTTTCTAGCTGGGAAATACATGAAAAATCCTATAAATTCATACTATTCTCTATACTAACAAAATTGTTTGAAAACTATTGTTACTTGAAATTTTTCCATGTCTAGTGTGAAACCCCACTATATTAGATATAGTTTCTAGTAGCTTTCCTAAGTTATAACAATCCACCTCCAGGAATGATGTATCATATGCCCCCAGAACACACTACCATTTGCCAATCTCCAGTCTCTTCAATGTATATCCATCTACTCTCTACTCCATCTTTTCCAACCGAAATTGTAAATAGACTAAGTACATGTATTCATTATCATCGCCGACGTGGGGGCACTGGTAACACCTCAAAAAAGAAGAAGATTCAGACCTAAAGAACTTTCTTCTTAAGCTGCTCGACAACGGAGGGGTCAGCGAGCGTGCTCAGATCCCCAAGCTGATCGCCTTCGCCCGCGACGATCTTCCGCATGATACGGCGCATGATCTGTTCTCCAAGTGTCAGCATCAATCCATCCGGAAAACATACAACACCTAAAGTACCTTTCCGCTGCGTGTCTTTGGAAGGTCGTTGACTATGTATATCTTCTTAGGTGCCGCGAACGGACCGATCACTTTACGCACTTGAAGCGTTAACTCCTTGGCAAGTGCCGCCTCGTTATCGCGGTCATAATTGAACTCGCTGCGAAGACAATCAAATGGAATACAAACAGAGATAACTCAATGACATACGGCTTCAGCGTAACGAAGGCATGGACAGCTTGGCCTGTCAGTTCGTCTGCCGTCCCAATTACTGACGGGGCGGAATGAACTAAGGTTATCTCCTAGGATCATGAGAATCAGAAAGACTCACCAGCTGTTTCCGCAACACCAGGGTGAACGATGAGTGCAGACTCGATCTCGGCGGTGGAGAGGCGGTGTCCAGAAACATTGATCACATCTAAAGAGATGCAGCACATATAGAAGGTCAACAGGGGGTCTTTGTGCATGCGAGCCAACTCACCGTCAACACGGCCCTTGATCCAGATATACCCATGCTCGTCACGGGCCGCACCATCTCCAGTATAGAAGAAGCCTGGATATGGCTATTAAAAATGAATCCATAAGTCATAAAATAAGACAGTATTGCATCTTCTGACCTTCATATATGTCTCGAGATATCTGATGAATTGACAGTTAGGGCTGATTGGCGTATAATACGGCACATACCTCTTATGGTCATTCCATACCGTTCTAGCGATAGAAGGCCAAGGGCGCTTGATGACTAATACACCTTCCACGCCATTGCCTTCCAGTTCCTGGAAACAGTTATTTAATTGGAATCCAAACTTATGGTGCTACACACTTTTCCGGTAGTTGGATCCAAGATGGCAGGTTCGATACCGAAGAAGGGAACCGTTGCCGACCCAGGCTTCGTCTCGATCGCACCTGGGAAGGGCGTGACAACGATTGACCCCGTTTCCGTTTGCCTGTGAAATCATGTTTGTATGAGACGACAGCAATCCTATGAGGCAAAGGGCTGACCAGAAGGTGTCGACAATGGCACACTGTTTCCTGCCAATATGCTCATTGTACCAATGCCACGCCTCAGGATTAATGGGCTCGCCGACACTTCCGAGGACGCGGAGGGATTCAAGATTATATCCCTCGACATGCTGGTGCCCAAGCCTGCGAAGCAAGCGAATGGCGGTGGGGGCGCTGTAAAAGTGTGTGAGCTTGTGGGTTTGAACGACTTCCCAATATCGTGAGGGTGTGGGATACACCGGAGTCGACTCGAACACGATGGTGGTCACACCGTTGGCGAGCGGACCGTAGACAATATAACTGCAGCGTTTAGCACATAAGGGTCGGTCTGAAGGATGAGGACGCCGCGACGTACGTATGACCAGTAATCCAACCAACGTCTGCCATGCATGCGAAACGGTCATCGGGATGGACATCAAAAACATATTTGACTGTCAGCGCTGCTCCAAGGAGGTAGCCTGCGGTAGAGTGGACGACGCCCTTGGGCTTGCCAGTGGAGCCAGAAGTCTGAAACAGGCAATAAATGAAGTTGCAATGATGATGCATTTGTACATACATAAAGGATAAAGAGAGGGTCCTCTGCAGCCATCACTTCAGGTGGGCAATATTGAGGCACTTTCGCCGTGAGCTCGTGCCACCATTTATCTCTGCCCTTCGTCCAGGGAACAGGTTTCCCCGTTCTTTGGAGCACGAGGACATGCTCAACAAGTGGACATTCTCCAACCGCGGCATCGACAATCGCCTTTGTAGCAATAGTCTTTCCACCCCTGCGACCTTCATCACTTGTAATGACCACGCGGCACTTGCAGTCTTGGACACGGTCTCGAAGAGACTCCGCAGAAAATCCAGCGAAGACCACCGAGTGCATTGCACCGATACGAGCACAGGCAAGGAAGGCGGCGACCGCCTGCCAAGTCATAGGTAGGTACACGGAGACGGTATCACCTTTTTTCACACCAAAAGATTTAAGTACATTGGCCACAGCGCAAACCTCGCGAAGAAGTTCAGCGTAAGAGATTTTGCCTCCTTGTCCTGGCTCATCAGCTTCGTAGATGATCGCGGTCTGCAACAAATAAGCTGGGTGTGGGGATACCAGAAAATGTACCAACTTTATCGGGGTGCTTGAAGGCCCATCTGTCAACACAGTTATAGGAGGCGTTCAGGCCACCCTCTTGGAACCAAGATATATCTCCCGTCTCGAAGGAACCGGAGCGAACGGTAGAGAAAGGCCGGTCCCAGTAAAGGGTATCGCGTGCAATCTAAAAATGGTTATTGCGATGAATGCGAGTAGTTCCCTATCCCTAAACCCACCTTTGCCCACCATTCGTCAGATTTGGGGCCGATAGTCTTCGCATGATGCTCTTCGTAGTCTGCTCGGCTGGGGCCAACGTGAGGCTTGGGCCTACCGTCCGTACCTTTGACACGAGGGGCGATGGGATATAAAGGGACGGTCTGCTCTTCGGACATGATAGTTGAGAAAGGAAAAGCTGAAGGGAGTCTCACAATATATACCTTGGAATTAAACGGAGAGCCGCCCCGCCCCGTGATTGTTCCGCCAAAGTACTTTAGCGCCTGCCAAGTTCCCCTGACTTGATTTGCTCCGCAGCCATTTACATTTCCTTTCTCTGTCAACCGCCTCCCATGATCAAACTGTTAACCGTTAGGTCGATCGATCATCACATTATGACTAAACCGTTTAGAATGTCATGGAATAAATTATTTCTACAGATTCATTACACCTCGTTCGAATTCACACCAAGATGAGTGGTTTCGTCAAATTTGTACATGGATGGTGCAATCCCAAAAGGATATCCCGGCATACTCGGAGCACTTTCCCACCCAAAATTATGTGATCCTAGCGGTCACGGAAGATATTTCGCCTCAAGGATTTGGAAGTGCCAGCTCATGGTTGTCCCCAGATTGTAGCAAGCTTGATCCGCCAAACGAAGAACACAGTTTTGCTGGGGTATTATATACAGCAAGTCGGGAACTATTTTTACTATTAGGATATTATTATTATTATTATTATTATTATTATTACTATTACTATTTAAACAAAAAGAAAAACAGGCATGCCCCAAATTAACGTTTGACTATCTAGTCCCAGCCCCCAGTAAATAGAACAACACGGCTGCTCCAGGGGAACATATCATGCTTGCGACCATCCACCGGAAACGGAGAGGGAGACGAACTACTTACCTCCGCGAATGTCAGCAACTTCGACGTCGAAACCATCTGTACAAGCGCCAGCTCCGGAAATCCCTCGCAGACGTCGGGGCTTCTTCAGCCCGTCCTTGTACTGCACGGGTAGGTGGTGATGCGGTATTAGGATCTTCGTCCAACGCTAAACTGAAATCTTGGACAAAACCACCCCATGAAAATATATTTAAATCATCTTCCCCTCGTTCATGCTGTATAACTCGAATCAAACCAGGTTCAATGGTAACAGCAGGGTCGGACCAAAGAGTATCCCAGTTGATGTATGATCTAGGGTGATCCTCTGGCTTCGATGAGCCGTGACCAACAAAAAATGGGTGTTCACGAAGTTCAGATGCTGAAGACTTGGGAGGAACACCGATACGGTCTGAAGGATCAATAACCTGTCCACCATGTGTCAACAGAAGGTCTTGCGGAAAGAAATCCACCAACAAGTATACGTTGTACCAGATCTTTGGCATCCGGGTCAAAGCCATCTGGAAAGGTATAATCCAATGCTTCAATCTTTTTGAAACTGAGGTAGTCGTTGAGAGCTAGAAATGGGGACTGTCCAACAATGAAATAATACAAGATGCAGCCGATTGCCCAAATATCAGAGCTAAGACGTAAAACTTATCAGCTAAAGTTATGGGAAGCAAAAAACCTATTGACCTTTGGCTTGTAGTTTTTGAAGAACTCGAAAGCAGCTCTGGAGAAACGTATGCAGCAGTTCCAACAAAGGTACTTGTTCGTGGTGCTACCGACCGACGCAAATGAGGTCATAACCATGTTTGATCCTGGTCAACTCACAGAGATCAAGGGTTTTGGAAATGTAGGCAGAGCCAAAATCCGTGAGCTTTATACGCATTTCACTGTCGAGCAGAATATTTTCTGGCTTCAGATCCCGATGAAGTATCCCTTTGCTATGGATCCATTGCACTGTATCAACAAGTTGCGCAGTGTAATATCGTGCACAGGATAGCGACAGCGAGCCGATTTTCTTTACGAGTTCCCTGAGATCTCCATTTGGAGCCAACTCCAATACCAAGTCTGCAATTCAGGTTCAAATTTTCCATAGGAAACAGTATAAGTAAAGAAACCCGGCGCACATAGGGAGGTGGGATCATGGAACGCAGAGTACAAACGGACAATCCCAGGATGATTCTCTGAACTGAGGATGGCCAGGGCATTCTTTTCTACGACAGCGTATTGAGTCATTTTTTCCTTCAAGAGTTGGGCCTTGTTCAATATCTTGATGGCGTATCGCTTCGAGGTGGGTGGATATATAGCTTCAACAACCTGGAAATCGACGCATGAGGGGAAAATAGGAAGTCACAAGACTAAAAATGTACCGTGGACCAGGAACCTCCTCCAAGCTCTTCACCAAATTCGAAATCCTCTGGAGAAGACATACGTTGTCGAACCCCTATCGAAGGGGAGGGAGACGGTGTGGGTTTCATTGGAGATAGGTTATCTACAGAGGATTCTGCAGACTCTTGGAGAAAACGTCGTGAGAGCCAAGGAGGAGGTCGCGAAGGAGAACCATGCTTTGGAGAAGAAGTACCTGAACCAGAACCAGTATAGTTACGGATTGGTATTGGGTTTTTAAGTATCGAAGATGAAGAAGAAGAGGAAGATATAACGGAGGTGTCTCGAGAAAGAGTGGACTCGACATTTCCTTCTCGATCTGCTGGGGATACTGGGAAGACTGATGGTGACATTTGTCCGTCTTATTTGAGAGGACGCAGAATAACCTAGATTAGTACGGCACCGCTATAAATCATTCGGGCTAGAGTGAGTGCAAGAGGGCTTATCGGAGAGCGCGGGGTATTACATAAGCCGGAGCTCTTTCCGAATGATAGACGGTTCAATGTATGTACACTCAAAAAACTGCACAAACTTACATTTTTGAGATTTTAAGTAGACAGAAAGTTGCATATACAAGTTACATGGAGAAGTGTTGAAATAAATCGACCAGCATCAGTCGCACTTGATCAGTGCCACTGATAAATTCAACACAAACAGATCATGGGTTGCTCTCATTAACCACCGCAGATGCTCTTGGGAACCAATGAAAGCCAAAAGCCATGTACTATTATGGGCCGTAGGACTAGTGTAGGAATCACTAGGCAATCACTATGAATCACCATAGGAACCATAATCTGCACACAATCCACGCTACCAATCTGTAGGATCTGGGATTTGAGATGGATGTTGAGGAGTTCAGACTTCAGGAGGTGCATGAAGACTTGATGCTGCGTTGGACCAGCATTATTAGCTATGTCACATTAGTCACACTTATTATGTAATTCCTCATAACAAGCCACTACTTCTGCTCAAGCCAAACAGGTGCATTCCTTGGTCCTTGATCAGTGCCACTCATAAATTCAACAAGCTGGAATAGTGCACTATCTATGTTGGATATGCAGCATCAGTGTTTCCCTCATTGCAACAGTCGATATACACCGGTGGCCGGGATGGACAGATAATTCCCTATCTCAATTACCATGCTACCAGTACATGGCTCTGATATGTATTAACAGATGCTACAACAATATTCAGTCTAAATTTGAGTGTGTGGCAATAATTTCAGACTTAAGTGTCTCATTGACCCACATGACTCAATGTTGATGACGATACCCATGGGGGGTTTCAAAGTAGCTCATTTTTGTGTTCTTGTTTACTTCCTGTTAAGCTCATTTTATAAAATGACCCAAATTGCTGAAAATGAACTCATACAGGATATCAAATATGCCTAACAGGAGAACTTTGAACGACCCTAATGCGAAACTCGTTTTTCCGACCAGTCTGAGTGAAAATTAGTAAGATTGAAGCTGCTTGGCACTATATCACGGTGTGTTCATGCTATTCCTTATTATGTCTGTGGTTCATCCATATGCTTGCAGATCCAGCCCTCAGCGCTGGGGACTAACATCACCCTACTCTTAGCCTCGGATAATTCTCCTACATCACCTTCACCCTTTTCCGTTTTCTTTCCCTGGAATCGGCTTGTGATGATGTCACGAACGTCATCCACAGAGATCCCACGCCCCGAGCCCAATATGTCGGGCTCGCCAGCATAGGTCGTCTCGCCAGTGTTTAGACCAGCTACTGCGGCCATGCGATTATAGACTATGTTTTCGGCTTCCAGTTCAGCCTTCTTTTTTGCCGTGCTCGTCAGTGAGAGTTTCGCCCTAAGCTTCCTCTCCGCGTCCTCTCGAACCCAATGCTCGAGTCTAGCCCGCACTCGATGTTTCCCCGTTGATTCGGACATGTACTTGAAATTGGACGACTGCAACTTCATGGGGTTCAATGATAAAGTATGGTAAGATGGGGGATAAGTCTCTGGTGTGAAAATCGAAATGCGGGGAATAGGTAGGACAGTCTTGGTGGCGCTGAACCAACGGTCGCTCAGTGTCGGGACCGCAATAATAGCCGTTGGCGGCCGGCGCCCTCCTTTCATGTCCGATCCATCTGAACATCTTGCCAAGTCTAAAGCTGGGACGTCAGATGAGCTCTCTGGTGTAATCGGAAGTGACATAGGTGATCCTAAGGACTGATCATCATCGTCATAGTCAGACCAGCGCTTCGTAAGTACGATGGGTGATCTGAAGGGATCTCTAGCCAGCAGCATCTCTGCTGCCTCCGGGTCTGACGGTGGTCGGGGTGGCGTCTGGGGAGGCGATGGCGGAATTTCCACGCGACGGGCAACCCACTCCAGCTGTTTCACATTACTGGGGTCGTTCGTGTCGAAAACAAATTGTTCCAGTCTATATCCATCTATAAGGCATGGTCGTGAATTGTGAAGTGAACTCACCTAGCAACGTCATTTCGAAATATCCCATAACATGTCCTGAGAAGAACACATGTGTCTCTGATAGCAATGCAAGACAACTTGTCTCCAACGTCCATGCAAAGCGACAAGATCGGATACCACACCATCAAACCTAACGCGCCCCAGGATACGTCCGTAAACGCCCCTTTCCGGTCGTGCTTTACTGGTTCAGCAAATCTAAACATTGTTACTTTGTTCTCCCCTTCACCACCTTGCTGGCCACTCTCTTGCGCAGGCTCTTCCTTCGCTTCCAAGAAAAACTTATTAATGGGGACATAGGATGCGGTACCCATCGCCACGGACAAGGAGGGTAAGGGAACGTTGTTCATGCCGAGATGATACAGTCGTTGGGCATGGCATATCCGATTTGGATAACTTTCCCGTCCCATTGCTTGTCGGAGACTGGTTAACGCCTCAAGAAAGCTATCAAGTTCCAAGTAAGAACTGACAAAATATTAGATGTAAGAAATGGGTCCCACCTCTTCGATGGATGTGCAAGAAGTTTGCCACGGATATTAAGCATCTGGAAATCCCGCGTCTGCATAGCCTTGTCGTGAAATTGTTCTACCTATTGTTTTGCCGTTAGTACTAGTAGATGGATATTGCACTGCTGTGCACCATTCGTGCATCGAGCTCATCGTGAAGCCGTTTCGTCCTCTCAACTGCATTTTGTTCTGCATTCTCTTTGTCAAATTTCCTCGCAAGCTGTGTGGGACATGAGTCATAGCTGGTAGCGCCACAGCGGTCAGCGACGATAAAACCAACCTTTTTCTTCTGTGCAGCCTTCTTCTTCTTCTGACTCTTCGACAGCTTGGCCAACGTCTCGCCCTGTTCACTCATGACATTCGTTCGTAGCCGTGAACAGCGACAGCTAGGCCAAGTCTGCTTAGAGCGATGGAGGATGACAAAGGGACTTTGTACATGATTAGACGCCTGAGGGACCCAACATCCCGGCAATGGCCGGAAAGTGACTTTTATTAGCACAATCCCGGTCGTTCAATGCGAGGTTAGGAAAAGGTATACTTAATTTTATAGTTTGTTTTGTTCTTGGCCAGGCCAGGCAATCATTACCAAACCCAGTTCATCCCATGCAATCCTCACTCTATCACAACACATGTATATGGAAAGTCCAGATCCGCTGTAACACTTTAAGTTTGAACCTGTTTCTCTATATATGAACAAAAATCGCCCAGGTTGGAGATTAATTGGATGCTGGGGCCACATTGAAATATAGGCATTGGTTGAATCATTGGCACAAGTTCCTGAAAGTGCTTATTCCTAGTCTGTATGTTTCAGCAAAGAAGCATACCAAGGACATTATTATCAAACTTATTTGAGGTTACTAGTGTGCCACTGAGAAAATATTTGATTTCATCTCAAACAAATTGAATACAGCTTCTTTAACTATTCATTCTCTTTATTTACCTTTGTCTTTATAAATGTCAAACTTAAAATTTCCACACAAGATGATAACAAACTAGACAAGTTAAACCTGAGCAGATATAGTATAAGGCAGATACAACAGCAGTAGGATCTATGGTAACTGTCAATTCAAACATGCAAACTATACTTAAGGAAAACCATTTAAGTCCCCCTCATTCAATATTTGTTCTTTTCTTTTTTTCTCTATTTATAACTTTCTTATCTTTCTATTCTATTTCACAAGTTGAAACACATGTTATATGAAACACCTACTATTATATCACATCTTTGAGATACATGATTTGAGTTAATCTGAGCTTAGTGCCAATATGAGGTGCATATACACATACATAAACCAAGAATTATCCACAGGCTAAGGGATAGCTTCTACCACCATCTATATGTGTCATATACTTTATTTTGAGTCTACACACATTCTCAACCTGCATATAACAGCTCCTCATGAGCCTTATGTTAAGAATGGACCAAGGCAAGGTTCTTGCATAAATCTCAAGTAAGGTTGTAACTTTGGGTGAGGTTCAGAGTAGGGCTTGGCTTCAGCTTATGTGCTGCACCTTCCAGATCCCATAGATTCCCTAATTTCCAAGGGCAAGGTCTGACAAAAGCCTTGGGGTAATCTTAGTCAATTTCTGACTACCAAGCTACTAATTTACATACATATTATATACTAGTTTAGTATTTCAAATAGTCAGGATGATTTCAAATCAAAAAAACAAGGGGGTTTCCAGAACAGGAATTAAAACAAAGGTGAGGTGAAACATGGATGAGTAAGAATAAGGTTCAAGTGAGGTGTGTTACAAAGATTGTTGCATGAAGCAATGGAAATTACTAAATAGAGAAAGAGTATCATGAGTGGAGAATTTAACCAAATAAAAGAAGTGATGAAGAGTGAGGTCTAGACTCTGAGGCTGAGTAAACAAAGGGCTGAGCAGGATTACTTGAAATAGTGAAACAGTTACTTAATCATGACTAAGCAAGCAGGGATCTCAAGAGGTGAGATCCTAACACCTTATCAGATACATAACCCATATAACATTTTGGCCCCTATTTGATCTGTTAGAGTAGAATCAAATCCACAAATGATTTTCTTATCACTTATCCTACAGTCTTGGGGATGGATTTCTTTATGATAGTATATTCAGCTCATTATTATAATACCCTAATTCTATCATCATATTAATGACAATATAGTTACTTCATCCTCCCTCATGAATATGATCATTTCTTGAGTAGTAACACATGTATGTTATAATTTCACATGTATTTTCATCTCCCTTGACTCCTGAATAATATATAGTTGTGAAATCCCAGATTCCTTCTGATAGATATTGGACATTAGATATCATAGTACCTATAATCACCCACCTCCAGTTCATACCTGAGGCACACCAAAGTCTTACTAGACCCTCCAAGACCTTATCAAGACATATACATATGTTCACACCAAAACATTTATACAATATGTTAGATCATGGGTTCCCTCTGATAGATCTTGGACATCCTATATTGTAGCGCCTATGATTGCCTACCTCCACTTCACATCTGAAGCACACTGAAGTCCCACTTGACCCTCCAAAGTCTCCTTCCATATACACCCTCATACCAAAGTTCTTCATGTGATACTGAACCCCCACATCATCATCATCCACATCACCACTGAGATACCTGAACCCATGTTATCACCTCCATCATTAATTGCATTACACCCCCAAACTTTCTAGTATATTCCATTGTTCTTATGACATGCTCCCCTTGTAGTAAACCTGTAGTCCATTATATTATCTCTTCTGTATTTGGACTACATTGTTCTTTTTAAATACAAGAGCCTCTGCATGTATATAAACCTCCAGACTTTTGTAGCTAGTTCACTAGTTCAAATATCAATTTAGTCTCTCTCTTGTAACTCTGAACTGCTCTATACCTCTACTCTGAAATTAGGGACAGACAATCTAGGAGGGTGCAACACATAAGTTGGAGCCAAGTCTCCTTGAATATGGACCCTCTTGACTATTTTACCATCCATGATGTCTCCAGTTTGACTTTGATAGCTCAGACAGCACAAGAGACTCTTAGATATGACCCTCTGACCTTGGACAATATGTTTGACACCTTGGACTTAATGCTAGTATATATAGAACAATGTATAGTCATGAAAATAGAAGAATACTTCCCTTCCCATTGGTCTACCTAGGCCTGCAAAGGGACTCTAATCCCAGACTACCCATAGAGAATTACTCTAGGCATGGGTAAGAAGGATCCAAAGAGTATATAAAACATAAGGCAGTAGCTATAACAATGGGGGATATATATCTGATAAAGGAGATCCAAAGAGAAAAGAGTGAAAATCCTAAGTAACTAACTATATAGCTACTACCAATCATGACACAAGCAGAGCATGGTGGAAAGATGTAGATAAAGGCAAAGGTATGGTACTACTAAGAAACATGAAAAGAAGATAAGGGGAAACTACATCAGCAAAAATTCTACACTCTTATAAGTACATGTATGAATTGGAAGGGTTCTGATAAGACTATATAAGAGCTTACACAACTCCTACATATAATTACAAGAGTGTAGATTTTTTGCTGATGTGATACCAATGGGTTGTTTTCTAACAGCCAGGAGCTTATGCATATCTTAGGGTTAGCAGACAAGTGAAGGAATGATAGTGTGAGGTGACAGAGACTAATCTACATGTATAACAGGGGCTTACTAGTAACAGGATCCTTATATTTTCCTCTTAGAATATCCTCTTATTAGGTAAGATCCCCTTTCTCTATTGTATTTTACTGATTAGTACTATATGAAATATACAGGCCTTCTAAGGGTTATTATTACATCAGGAAAACTTCTCCTATAAGATTGGGAGCCATGCAGTAGTACTACCATAGGTGACTACAGACTCAATAATGGTAACTCTGATAGTATTGTATACATAATACCTGACTGTCCCTATAATTGTAGTCTCAATTACAGAAATCCACATGAGCCTCCACTCCAAAATAGATACTAATAAGCACTTATGGTAGCCAGAGTAAGAGTTAGTAAAAAACAAAGTAGTAAATGCTATGATTAGCAAAATCCTATGGGCTATCATGTCCAAATTAAATAACAATCCCACATGCATAAGTACTGAGTTTAGAGACACAGAGGATTGTTTGAAAAAGAGTCCAAAAGTGAATTTTGCAGTAAAATATTTCTGCTAGAAGACTTGCAGGGACAGAATATTTTTCTCAATAGTGACTCATGGTTCAACTCATGGTTCAACTTGAAAGTTAGCTTATATTTTCATTGTACTTTGTACTATAAATCTTTTACAAACAGGAGTTAGAGAATCACATGGGGCTTAGATAACATGACAAATACATGATTCAAGGGAAAGTGGTTGATGGAAATAATAGTATACATACAAATGAACCTTGGCCCCCAAAAGAAAAGCAAATTGATATGAAAAATAGTTGGCCAGACTTGTTCCAGTTTTGACATGATATGCTTGATGGTTTGGGCACTTTGGTTTATCCTAAAATGGAATATTTTTGATAGAGAGTGCAGGATATGACACATTTGGAAGGGAATAATGAACAGAGGAAGATAGAGTGATTCTGGAGTAAAATTGAGATAATAGTGTCAAGGGAAAGTGAGATATATCCTATGTCATTTTTGCTGTTAAGTACCCATAGGTTCTGGCATGGAATGGATTCAGATTGTCATAAAATGTTTAGTTTCTTATATATTGATTGTTTTGACTCATCTTGACATATGTAGAATAATATGCTACCTATTAACCAGTTATAGATAGTACATTGCTCTACCAACAATGCTCTTTTCTGTTATCCAGGTTTTGATTCTGGTGGGCATTTTGGTTTCTTCCACATTAGGATAGAATGGAAACAAGGCTCATAGAAGAGTCAAATAAAAAAATGATATACAGAGAAATGTTTATATGTCTGATAATCCTGAGTTGTGAATACAGCCCTTTACCACCTCTACCAAGGGGTTGGCTCTGAGTTCTGTAGAAATGTAAACTTGATATTAAATTGAATATAAAACCTGTGTGCTCAAAATGCTGTGAGACACTTCTGATAGTAACTGGTAACTTCTCTGAATTTATTCAGGTCTCAAATGACGAGCCTTTGGTGGGAATTGTGGTATTAATGTAAGTGAAGTGCCAGTTGAAGGGGACATAGAACAACTTAAGTGCTCAGTAGGTTCAGGAAAGAAGGATGTCTAAATAATAAACTACAATTTAAATAAAAATTAGATCATGATTTTACACTAATATTACAGTTGGCTCACCTCCTCAGTGGCTGTCAAGCACTGAGGAGAGAGGCCTGCGCGAGTGAGTGTTTCACTCACGTGTATTGCTGAGCCGGCACTTTAGCGCTGGTCAGTATCAAGCGACTGATTTTTCGGTTGTTGCTGAATTTTTGGTCCACGTGCGTTACCCCAAAACAGAAGTAAAAGTACGCGTCGCGTGTACAAAATATATGAAAAAGAAAAGAAAAGAATTCCAACAGAGTTGGATAAAAATACAAAAATTTCAAGAAAAATACTTGAGTAAATTAGGCATTGTTCTCTTGGAGTATTGTCCAGAAATTAGCTATATATTATGCTTGAAGCTCATATGAGGTGCATTTTGCAGGTATGCACTCGACACACCCCCTCAAGCTTAATATATGCCTAACTGGCTGATAAGGAACTTGACCCTAGGTCTAGGGAGGCCTTTAGTAAGGGTATCTGCCAACATCTGGTCAGTTGGTCGATATTCCAATGTTATTTTTTTTGCGTTGATGGTGTCCCTGATAAAGTAGAGTCGGATGTCGAAGTGTTTCATCCTGGAGTGTTTGTGAGGGCGACGCTATTGACAAGGTCACAACAACAAGATACTCCAATGTTTAGTGAGCTGATAAGGGTAATTTCCACCTGGTGTAGCGGTAATCCTCAGTTTATACAAGGTTACTAGTAATAAATACATAGAGAGCCCACCTGGTGTAGCGGTAATCCTCAGAGATCAAGCTGAGGGGTAACCGTTACACCAGTCACACTTATATACCCTAGTGGAAAGTCACGGAAGGTCATGGAAGGTGACGGAAGGTTCTGGAAGATTCTAGAAGGTGATAGAAAGTGGTAGAAGGTCCCGGAAAGTTGTAGAAGATGATGGAAAAGTATGGAAAGTTCCAGAAGGTGGCGGAAAGTTATAGAAGAACATAAACAGGAAACAACAACAGACAGCGATCTCCAACTGAACCCTGACAGTGTTGTTGGTTGCCATTTGCTATAGTAATGGCAGATTGATTGTCAGAATATATTTTAATGGGCAATCTAATTAGTTGGAAAACTTCTGAGATAAAATTCTTCAACCAAATTGCTTCCTTTGTTGCATGAGTTAGAGCGATAAACTCAGCTTCAGTTGATGAAAGCACGACAATAGATTGTTTCTGACAACTCCATGAGATGCTCCCTGAGTTGATTTGGAAGATGTACACCGAAATTGAATGTCTATGGTCTTGCAAAGCCCAATCGGCATCTGCATATCCAACTAGTCTGTCTTGGTTTTTCCCTAATATCAATTTCTTTGTTTTTGTGCCTTTAAGATACTTATAAACATGTTTCACGGCATTTCAGTGAATGAAACCAGGATTTTCAAGAAATTGAGATAGCAGTGAGATGGCAAATGCAATGTCCAGCCGTGTGGCAACAGCTGCCCACATAAGCGATCCTATCGCTTGCCGGTATGGTACTTTCTC